>JAJOOO010013859.1:0-12907 GCA_029582685.1 Solanum piurae | reverse complement strand
AGCTAAAAGATATGACCATTTAAAGTTGATCCTTACAACTCACTAGTTCAAATGACTAGTTTCCGGACGTCACGGTCATTTCTCATCATTTCATCAAGTTCTCAACTCCAAACTCACATGTGAGGCTCTAGTTTCACTAGTTCGTTTTTAGGGTCGTTGTCCATGGACAAGACCAACTTGGCTAGCAGATAAGCAGTTCGGCGACACGCCTAAGAGATGGGCAATGCCAATCTCAATTGGAAAAAGTTACAGAAAAGAGATGGTGAAAAGCAACGCCAAAAAGGCGAGAAGAGGAGAAATTGGTGCATCGCCGATCGGGTCGGTGTTATCATGCCCCGAGCCTACACCCTGGAGGCGACTAGTACTCAAGAATCATTGCTGGTCCCCAAGGGAATCGTTGGTCTAGCTTAGTAATCGATGAACTCAAAAAGAAAGGTTTCTCAAACAGCTTCAAAATAGATAACTAAGAATATTTTAAAGAAAACATTCAACTTGTCAAAAGAGGGAACTCAAGTCTAGAACATTAACAATTGAAAACCTAAATACTATTATATATGTCAGGACAAAACCTATGATTTCTTCACAAAACTAAAATAATAAATGAGAATCCTCCGGAAGAAAGGATTCTCACCAAAGCAACTCTGGATTGCACGTGGTATCAACGGGGCACCTGTTGATAACCATGGTTACATGTATCGGCATCATGAAAGATGCAGGCCAAATGGGATCAGTACATGCAATGTACGGGCATGCAAGGAGAATCCTCCGGAAGTAAGAATGCTCACCAAAGCAACTCTGGACTGCACGTGGTATCAATGGGGCGCCTATTGATAACCATGGTTACGTGTATCTTCATCATGAAAGATGCAGGCCAAATAGGGTCAGTACATGCAATGTATGGGCATGCAAGGATAATTCTAAAGCACATATATAATCTTGATCTGATTGAATGGAAGAACATACTTACCTCATCTCAACTACACTCAACTCAAAGATACGCGAGATACGCGAGATACTCAAGATACTCAAACTCAGAAATACTAAACTCAATTCTAGAATAATCAACTCATTATAAAGCAACAAAGAAAAGATGCAGTATAATGAAAGCTTTTAAAGCAGTAAATGACAACTCAAAGTATTTAAAAATACATTAATAACTATTTACGCTTATTTGGGAGATTCTCTAACCGACAACTATCATTATGAGTTATGTGATGATACATCGTCTCACCCACGCTGCCACAACTGTTCTATAAATCGCAGGAGTATAAGACATCCTCAACAAAGTGGATCCACTAAACTATGCTTAAAAGCAATAAGGAACCATCTAAAAAGTATGACCCTTTACCCATGTTATCATACATGGTGTATGAGGACTTTGAGTTGTCTAAACTCGTCCACATATCGGTGTTCAATACTACTCCCAATAATATAACTCATGCTCATATGTTTTAAAAACATTTCTTCATACTCAACTTTGAGATTATTACTAAAAAGATTCTCTTAAAACAAATAGTGCTAAAAACTCCTCAAACTCATTTGGAAATCAAGATTTCCTCTCGTTTTAAATGTAAAAGCATTTACTCTTGAATTACTTAGTTCCCATATATTTATTTTGAAAAATGAAACTCAAATCTTCTCATTCTAATACTCAAGCACTCAAGTCTTAAAACAAGTTTTAAAAGATTGTAAAAACCTTCCCAAAATAACTCAGAGAACTTCCTCAAACCCTACTTTTAACTCTATTGAATTTGAATTATGAATTCAAAAGTTATGAATTGGATATGCATGATCTCTCAAGGATTAATAAAGATTTTAAGGATAGATATCAGGTAGAATCAAACGATTTCTCTCAAACTCTTTTGTATTCTTAAACCCAAAACATTTACAATGAAATTCGCATAGAAATCTCTCAATAACAACTCTCATTTGCAACCCTCACCTCAAGAACTCCATTATCAAAGAACAAAGCACAAAACCTCAAGAACTGAAATCATTCAACCTCAAGAATGAAATTACCGATAAAAATAACATGATTGGCATGTGAGTGAACAAACCCAACACCATGAGAACTTACATACCTCGTAAGGATCAAATCCTTGGCAAAACTCCTCAACAATCGCAAAAATCTTAAATGAACACTTGAACTTCTCCTTTTTATCCTCTTGCACTTCTCTATAAAATCTTAAACGTGTTTAGGAATTGTGAAAACTGAACCAAATCAGTTTAGATCCCTATTTGGGGTAACCAAAACATGAAAACTTAGTGGGGTAAGGAAAAGAACAAAATACCCCTCCTTAATTCGGATGAATTTCCTTAACTGGACAGGCTGAACTTTAACAGACATATTTCCCTCATCCGAACTCAGAATTTAGCAATCTTGATGATGTCGTAAATAGGACGCAAAGATATTTCATATGATATCTCATGGGCCACCTAACTATTCTTGTACTGAAAGTTATGGTCGTTTGAAGTTGACCCAAATCTCACAATTTAAGACTAACTTGCAAAATTTTCAATTTAGCTCTTTCCAATTTAGTTCCATCTAAAATGATCTCTTTACAAGACACAATTGTTAAAGGTGATATCCGACTTACTTCGCCGAGTGACTCCGATGCTGAAATTCTAGGAAAGTATAAATGCTATTTTTCAAAGGAAGAGAAGGACTTCTGAATTGTCCTGGAATTTTGCACACATTACTCAACTTCTGGGTTTTTGATATTTTACATTCTAGAACATTATTTTGAGATTTTTGAGCAAGGATTTAGAGATTGTGAGATTTATAGCTTTAAATGGAGCATTTGGAGACATGTGGATTGTTGCCAAATTTGATGGAAAACTTATTTGGTAACAATTTCTTGTTCTTTACTGTGTTCGGCTAAAACCCTCATTCTAGGGTGTGTGATTACGTAGTTGAATACCTAAATTAGCTAATGAGTGTTTTTAGTTACTGATGCTTTATTTGATTTGAAGTGGGTTCAATTAATTATTCATGTTTTATTTAAGAAATTGTGGTGGCAAATGCAATTCTAGATTAGAACTCGATACTTGCTTGAGAAAGAAGTGTTAGAGTCATATTATTAGTTGATAACTATTTTGATTGCGTTGTTTTGAATCTAGCTTGAGAAAGTGGGTTTAATTGCAATCTTGCAAATCTAGCTTGAAAAAGTGGATTGAAAGGTAATGGATTGTTTGATTGTCTTTTGCTTGTGAGGTTCGAAAGAGCTCACTTGAATCACAATACTTGATTGAGAAATCTCTATTGCACTTAAAACCCAATCTACCCACATATGTTCAACAACTTTGAGTAACTCGTAATCACATATTACGCAAAATTAACATTCAACTTATCAGACTCCCAAAAACCTTCTCTACTTGTTTACATCCGTTTTTAGTAGTTGTAAATTGGTTACCCAAATCCCTCCATGCATTTGGTATTAATCATTCAAATTTTGTGATTTACTTTAGTTTTACAAAACTTCTACTTCTACAAATGATTAGGACATGATTATACTTCTTGATTGAATTCTTTACTGCATCACTCCCTGTGGGATCGACCCCAACTCTTAGTTGGGTTTATACTTGTCAGCGACTGCCTACACTAAGAACCGGATGAAGTGTAGTTGAGTTTTATAAAAAATGATGCCGTTACCGGGGAGTGGTGTTTAGAATTCTTTTATTGAAGTTTAGTCGTGAACTGAGTTTGTTGTAGTTGAATCAACTTAGTTGTGTTCTTTTTTGGATGCAATAAAATAGGTGAAGAGATGAGTGTCAATGGGATCAATGCCAGCGAACTTGCGAACAACGATGACATCAGAAAGTTGCATGATGTCAATAAGGATCAGTTGGGAAGTGTATGGCTATCCAATTGTCTCGGATTGTGGGCAATGTGATGTTTCGTGTGACCAGCACTATGTTGCAGCTATTGCAAAAGAAGGGTCTCTTTGTAGGACTCGCTAATGAGTACTCTCATGACCACATTAGGAATTTTGTGGATGTCTGTGGGGCGTTCTCTTTCAAGAACATCACCTAAGAGTCAGTCCGTCTTTGTTTATTTCTCTTTTCTCAAATGGGGGAAGCAACGAAGTGGTTTACCGAGCTACCAGGGGATTCAATAACTTCTTGGGAGAAGGTCATCCAGGCGTTCTACGAAAGGTTTTTCCCTCTTTCGAAGATGTTTCAGTTGAGCGATAGTATTCAGAACTTCAAGCGTATTAATGGTGAACCCATCCATGAGACATGGTTCAAATTTCAAAAGTTGTTGTTTCAATGTCCGACTCATGGGCAGGCGGACAATGTGTTATTGTAATATTTTTACAGGATCCCTGACGCGGTCAACAAAGGTTTTGCAAACCAGTTCTTTCGGGGTGGAATCATCAGACAAACGTTTGACATAACATCAGCCCTTCTTGATGAGATGACAAAAATTAATCGTACATAGTACACAAGGTAAGATAAGGTGTCTCTTTGAACTTTTGGCTGACTAAGGAACAATTGGAGGAGAACCAAGAGCGAGATGAACACATGGCCAAAATGATGACCCAAATGGACCTATTGATGAAACATGTCATGGGAAGTGGTTCTAAGGATGTAAATGCAGTCGGAATTAGCAGAGTAAATTTTGATGAAGCACACTTTGAGGTCGTGTACAATGAAGAAGTGCATTTCTTGGCAAATCAGGCTGGGGGTTCTCGTCTGAACTATATAAGGCCATGCGAGAGGTTGGAATAGGGACCGTGATGATGGTTGAAGAGACCGAGATAGGGAATGGCGTGACTGTGGTACAAATTGGAGGGAGCGAGAATGTGGCAAAGATTGTTATGTGCCTCCTCATGAGTGTCAAAATCCAAAAGAGCAAAGAGTTGATTCTGAAAATGTTCGCACCGAAGATATGCTTGCTTGTATCCTCAACAAAGATGACGGATCAGACAAGGTTCTAAAGGAAATGAAAAATGACATCTCTTCTCTGAACCAAACGATTGTTTAACACTCAGTGTCTGTTGAGCAAATGGAAACATAGATGGGTCAAATCTCAGCTCATTTAAATCTAATGCCTAAAGGGGGTTTACCTAGTGATACCATGGTTGACCCAAAAAATGAAGCTTGAAAGAACATCTTCGTCGTGCCACAACGTTAAATAAGGTGCTTCTTGGGAGGCAACCCATGTTTATTTTGTAATTTGAATAACAGTTATTAGATATGCAGATTGAAAACTCAACTTGTTGGAGAAATAGTCCATTGGGCGAGCTCAGGAAAATTCGGTGAATCATCGAGTAGGTTGGTGAGCCTGATGTGGATTACTTTTTTGACAAACCAAAGGGTTGGAGTTCTTGTCACTTTGGTGGGAAAAGTACCCATTGGCGCATCGCCAAATGGGTCGATGACATAAGTGGATCGCTGATCGAGGCACAAACTGAAGGGTCAAAAAGCTTCAAACCATTTTAAATTAAAAAATCCTCTTGATTTTGCATTTTCGACTATTGCACTCTTTTCGTTTCATTTTAGATAATAATATGTGTCAAGTATGTGTGTGGGTGTCATTTCTTGGTTGGAATTCGCGCTTTTATTTCGCATTGGTTCGTGTTGCTTATTTTTCTGCTTCTGAGGTTGGTGTCATGAACTTGCTTTAATTTCTTGCCATTTCCTAAGGATGTGTGTATCAGTGATGGATCTACTATTTTCCCTTTAGTGGTTAATTGATTAGTTAGTTATTGTTGGGTAAATCAATCATGTTAGATATTTGTCTTGTCAAAATTTGAATTTCGGGTCTAAATTGTTTGATTGGTGGTTATGCATGTTGGGTTGGTGTAGGTGAAGTCTAAGTAACCTGAATCACACTGAACAACTAAATTTTCTGAATGATAGATCGGGTGACGTCGTTCTCAAGGTGAAAAGACATTGATTGGTTGATTTTAAATAAACTGGGGGAAGTCTGAGTACCCCAGGGTTTGTAATGATATGAGATAGGTGTTAATTTCAAAGAGCAGGGCTTTATATTGGTTCTCGTAGGCGGGAAATTGAAAATTGGGGGTCGGGCTAAAAATCTAGCAGAAGAAACTAGTCAACGAGCTTAGTCGAGCTCATCGAATTATTTGGTGGTTCACCAACTTACCCCTTACATCACCCTTTTTTATCTGAATTTAGCCGATGGATTCTGTAACATTCGGAGATATGCCTGATTTTTAAAGTTTACTCGGCGACTCGTCGAATGCCCTTGTTATTGCCTTTTTGTAGCCATATTTGTTGAAATTTTTTCTATGAAATTCGGTGATCTACCTTTAGTTTACCAATCTATTTCGGTGATTCGCCGATTTACCTCTAATCCCATCGACTTGTGCTAACTTCTTTGCACTTTGCTTCTGTGACTTTCAGCAAGCCCTCTAAGGTTTGTTGAATGAGCTCGGTGACTCACCAAGTCAATCGGCGAGGTTTCCTGCATTTCTTTTATTTTGGTATTTCACTAAACCATTGCAACTGCATTTGTTCAATTTGTGTTGTCTCGTAGATATGGTTATGCCCAAGGTACCTGAAAAGAACCAACCACCTAGAAAGAGAACATAAAGAGTAGTCATTTTTGTGCTCTCTACTCCTCCACGATCAATGCAACCCAAACATCATCCAAAAGATGGGGAAGGGGACAAATAAAGGAAAGAGACAAGTAGAGCAGAGTCCAAGTAATTATAGCTCACACAACATGGGTGTCTTTGACACCCATCTCAGTACATCTAAGTCGGACAAAGAGGAAGAGTTTGGGTCTAGAATTCCAGCCTTTGAGTCAGAATAAGAGGATGATCAAACCCTTCGCTTGAGATGGGATGAATTGCGCTCAAAAGCTCTACGTGGTCCGGAAAGACACCTTGTACTCCCGACACCTCCTGCACCTCAGCATAGGCAGTTGAGAAGGCACCACAAGTGCCCCCTGCCCTGGCACCACCACTGCGCTCGATGAATAGGTCAAAGGCGACTAGGTTGAGAACTATTTTGGAAGAAACGATGTTTTCCACTGATGGGGTAGTGGACATGTATTCGGCTATGTTAGACACAATTTGGTTTCACAAATTTGAGCGATCTACAGAACCCCGACAGCCATATATACCTTCTTGGGTTCGGGAGTTCTATTAGGTGTACAGGAAGATGATCCCGAAAGGTTAGAAGAAGGTTAGTTTGTTTACACTTATTGATCATGTGGTGGTGCGGGTTAAAAAGGATAACTTTAGAAGTTCAGACATAAATGCGGTGTTCGGGTGCACAGTCGATGTGGTCCATTTCTTGGTGGATAGGATTAAGAAAAAAAACATCAACGACCTTAGAGATTGTTGGCTCCCTTGATTTTTGACATTACGCCTCCATGGATTGAGCTTGGGGTCCAGATTGAGAAGAAGGACGTGAATGTAGCTATGAGGTACTGGTTCAGGTTTATTAGCAACACACTCATGCCGTCACATAATGAGTCCATCCTTAAGCACCCAAATGAAGTTTTGTTAGGATCCATTATAGACCGAAATAGACTAAATCTCGGGATGATTATTGAGGAGTAGATGGCCATGAGGGCCAAGCAGTGTCAAACCTCACTTTCATTCTCGCTATTGATCAGGGATTTGTGTCGGTGAACCAGAGTGCCCTTTAAGGCAAAGACGGATGTTGAAGTGAATCCCATTTCCTCTACTAATACCCGAAGGATTAAGGCGGAGTACACTAGGGATGAGGATGAGCGAAGTAGTACAACACCGGTGGAAACATACCTGACTGTTGATATAGATATATATGAGGGAGATACTACTTCTTCCACTCAGGAAGACGAGCCCTTAGGTATACCTAGCTCATCTACTCCTACTACATTTGGTCCTACTACTTATGATATTGCTGCCTCCCACCCCTTATTGAAATAAGCCATGATATATAGAATGGGCCACCTAGCACATTTGGTCGATGTGCGTGACACTCGAGTAGAGGCAACTATCTCGAGATGATTGAGTGAGCCATTGTTGTTGCCCTTGCATGTATCTGAGATGAGTTGCGAGAGTAGAGAGAGATGATTATAGCTCACCAGGTGGCATTTGATGCACTCACCATGCGAGTTGAGGTATGTGAGAAAGGCGGTAAGTAGTCTGAGGACATGACAACCTTGAAGGATGATGTGGTTGGATTGAGCCGAGATGTGGATGAGCTCAAATCTACTTAAATTTCGATGCTTTGGGTACTGTGGACGTTCTTGAGGGTCCTAGTTTAGAGGTTCTAGCTATTTCTGAGATATCTCCGACGACTGCAACTGGAGATGATGTTTTAGCTGATGATGGTGATGATTTGGACAATCCCGAGATGGCTCATGAGGAGCTTGGGACGCGTGAGACTACAATGTTTGATGATCTTGAGGATTTAGAGGGTGCGATGGTGCAGAAGGCAATGGAGGCTTCACTTCGGGACTCCTCGATAATAGGTTCTAGTGGAGAACAATCTACTGGTAGAAATGAGCCGGGCACTGATGCCCAGACTGAGAGATCCCCAGATGTGCAGCGTTTACCTCAGGCTTAGCCTGACAGGGGATCTTTACTTTCTTTTTGTTTTATTCTTGAGACATTTATTTCTTTTCACATTGAGGACATTGTTTCAAATTTTTTGGTTGTGTGTGGGTATCTTCATACCTATCCCCTTGGGTTGTATCTATTTTGTTTTGGATGCTTTGGAATGATTTTTTGTTTTATGTGTCCAAATGTTCTCATTTTTATGGTTAATTGTGACTGCTTGTTTTTTATCCAACTCCTGATTTTTAAATTTGTGAATGTTGTGGCTGTTTTCTTGCATATTGGAGTATTAGTTGCGATCAATTTCGATGACTTGAATAGTGTTATTCATTGAACGATATGTTTGTGCAACTCTAATAAGGCAAATTATAGTTGCAAAATTCATGTGTGCATTCTAAGCATTTTATTGTGAGTGGTCGACTGTCGAAATAGGTCTTGTGATGATCGTTGCACGCAAGCTTAACTTGTAGAGTCATGATCGATGATTGTGTCGAATGCCTTGTGTGTTGAGGTTTTGTTGAAACATGTGCTTGGTGATACCTAGAACTTGTCCCATTGGTCCAATTGATTAGCATTGGTAACTGTAATACATGATCTTAGGCACAAATTTGTGAGTGTGAAACAAATTGCTACTATACCTCTTTGGGACCAGCTTGTGAGAGTGCGAATCTAACTTGGCACCATTTTAGCCTAACCTTTTCTTTGGATAAAATATGAATACATTTACCTTCTTTCCTACGCGCCTAAAACCTTCATAAAGCCATGGTCTGTTTGAATAGCTAACTTAGGCCGAACGCCTAAGTTGGGGGTGTGGTGAAAAATGAAGAGAGAAATTGATCAAGATGTTTGTGGACTTCACCGTTTAAGATTTGTGTCGAAAAGATGGAACCCCTCCATATAAATAAAGAGAGAGAGAAACAAAAGAAAGGCAAAACAAAAAGAATGAAAATGAAGTTTGCAATTTGTGCATTGGTGGAAATAAAAGGGGTATCCAATGCTTCTAACAATAAGTTTTATGCTTGAAAATACTTAGGGTGGACTGTGAAAATGAAAAGAGTGAAAGAAAAGTAGAAGAAGTAAAATGCAAGTCATGTTTCATGAAGGTATAAGTCACTAAGCCAAAATGATCATACCTTTACCCTCAACCCTGTTACAAGCCTTGAAAGACCTTGGTGATCTTGATTGAACCGAATGATGTGTTGATAGGAAAATAAGGGCAAGTCTATGGGTAAAATCATGCATGGGTTTATCTTTGAGAGTTTGAGAGTTGATTTTGATTCCTAATGATATAGTCTTTGATGGACATTGTGAGAGCATGAAATCATTATTTATGTGAGGGCATTCGAATACTTTTGTTGAGCTTGAATTTGTATTTGAGTCAAGCACTACGAGCTTTACTACTTTTTGATGATGGCTAGTAATCGTTTGAAACTTTTAGTGCACAATTAAAAATTTCCTGTGAAGATTGATCCTCGTGTGTATTCATGTTGAGTCTCAAGTAGAACTATTTGTAGACATCTCTGTTCAGCTGATTGATCTTGTGTTTTACTTGAGGACAAGCAAAACTTTAAGTTATGGTTGTTGATGAGTCGGATATTTGACGAGTCGGGGATTTCAATTTATTTAGGGCTTAATATTCATAGTTTTAGTGTCTTCAATGACTACTTTATGCTCTAAACTAATGTCAAAATACTAATTTGCAGCAATGAAGGCAAGTGAGCAAGGCAATGGCATTACCGTGAAAGAGGGTGCCGAAAAGCTAAAAAATTTAAAGAAACGCAAGGCTTGATGATCACCAAGATCAATCAGTGGACCATGGAGTGTCTCTTCAGCTTGCCGAAGGTTCCAGAGTGTCAGAACAGGGAAAATCCAACTCAGCGATGGGAAGGAAAAATTGGTGTTTCACCGACTCGATCGGCGATGGAGACTTAGCTCGCCCAAAATTACAGAATGAGTTGTAAAAATTCAAACTATAAAGGCGAGGTGAAAGAATATTTGGCGCATCGCCGAACAGGTCAGCGAGACTGACAAGAATCGACTAAAGTTACAACAAAGAAGTGATGAAAAACCTTGCCAGGCAGGCGATGAAAGGCACATTTGGCGCATTACCGACCTGGTGGACGACACACGACTTACTTCGCCAATCTATCATAAAGCTAAAAATCTAGAAGAGTATAAATGTGATATTTAAAAGATGCAAACGGGAGCTTACAATTCCAAAAAAGTTCCTACACATTCTAACTCTGAGTTTTTTTATCCAAACACTGATTTTAGTATTTTTTGAGTACAATTTTGAATTGGGTTTTGATTTGAAGTTGATTTCAAGCATTGTGAAGACTCCAATTGTGTTACCCAACTGAAGGAGAATATAGTGGGTAATAATTTTTTACTTTTTATGATGTGTGGCTAAAACCTCATTCTTGGGGGTGTGATCATGTGATTAAATAGTCTAATTAGCTTATGGGTGTTAGTATTTACATATTTAATTGTTGACTTGAAGTAGGTTTGATTGATAGTTGTGTTTTAATTCATTAATTGTAGTGGCAAATGCAGTTCTAACTTAGTATTCTAGGCTTGCTTGAGAAAGAGATTTTAGAATTCAGACTATAAATTGATGATTGTAGTGATTGAGTTATTGTTGATTCAGTTTCAGAAAGTTAATCTGAATTCAATCCGAGCAATCTAGTTCGAGAGAGTACATTAATTGATGTTTTGGGTTGTTCATATCGTTATTATTGCCGAGGTTTGAGAGAACTCACCTAAATCATGGTAGTTGATCAATAGATGGCTATTACATCTTAAGCCTAGCCTACCTTCTAAGATTCCACGTGTTTTAGTAAATTATAATCACCCATATGGATAAATTAGCATATGGAAAAATTAGCATTTAATTGATCACATCCCCGAAAATCGTTCTCTATTTGATTACTCCCATGTTTTCGTTGTTGTTAGTTGTCACTCTAATCCCCCCTTTTGACACTAGCTTCAACCCCTTAAATTTACCTAACTTGTTTCGATAATGTTTACTTCTACAAACGATAAGAACACGCTTTTTACTTCGTAATTGAATTCTATTCCGTATCACTCCCTGTGGGATCGAGCCCAACTCTTCGTTGGGTTTATAGTTGATTGCGACTGCCAACACTTAGAAATTGATGAAGTTTAGTTAAGCGTAATAAAAAATAACGTCACTTGATATACCGTGAGTTTACGGTATTTCTAATACATTTCACTTACAAGTTGTGTGTGTCTAGGGCCTTTTTGTATTGGTTTTTATCATATTTTGCAGGAAAGATGTTCAGGCGCAGAATTAAAGAGACAGCTAAAAGAAATGCAGAAAAAGGCATCTACGGAGATGATCTATGGACCGTAGGTCTATTGACGCTCCGTAGATGGTGGTCGTAGATCAGCAGCCAAAGCATGGAGGCAAATCAGGGAAATCTGACAAAGTGTAGATGGATCTACGGACCGTACTGTTGATCCGTAGATTGATACTGCAAGGGTTCCAGTACCTGATTTTGAAGATTCTAAGTGTGAAGCGACGGAGGGGATTGACGGACCGTAGATCAATCTACGGTCCGTACTGCTAGTCCGTCGTTTGCTTCAGAGAAGCTGATTTTTGGGAAGCTGAAATATTTTCTAAGTCCTAGCTGACAGAAGGGACTTACAGACTGTAGATCCATCGACGGTCCGTAAGTCAGTCTTGTGGAATGAAGACGCGTACCTGAAACAAACTTTCCTTAATTTGTTTCCCTTTTTATTTAGGATTTGTTTTCTATAAATAGGGCATGTAAACCTCGTTTTTGGGGGTTAGACATTATTATTCTAGTTTTTACTTTGTGACTTGGGAGATCAATTGAAAAACCCTAACAATTATTGATTTCCGAAGTTCATTTTGAAGATTGTGGTTTTGAAATTCAAGTTGAACTTCTGGGTTTATTATTCTCGTTACGTAAGTTCATGATTTCTTCATCTAATATTATGAATTGTATTCTTGTTGTTATGGGTAACTAAACTCCACAACTAGGGTTGTGGGAACCATGAGCGATTAACAAAGTATGAATAGTAAATAAGCAATTCTTGAATAGTGTTTTGCATGCATTGATAATTCTTTCGTATAGAAGTCTTTTTAACGGTGCGCGACGTTAGAACTCGCCTTGTTGCTACTTGCCGGACCAAGGAGGTAATCAACAAGAAAAGAATTATCAACATAGATTTAGTGTGATACTATCTAATAGGCTAGTGTCGATTGGTGCGAAGTAATAACTAAGCCAAACATCGATTATGATGTCTAATATGAGGTAAAGGTAAGGGTTAGTAAATTATACACACGTAGCCGGACCAAGGTGCGGAGTGAAATTCTCTAGATGCCGGACCAAGGATTT
>JAJOOO010013854.1:0-16074 GCA_029582685.1 Solanum piurae | reverse complement strand
CGGGGGGTGCTGTGGGTGATGTAGTCGTTGTTTCTTGGAAATTTGAACAAGAACAATGTAGGAAGGCTTTATGCCGCATGGTGATTCTGGATGAACTCTCTTTTAAGTTTGTTGAGAAGGAAGGTTTTAGAAACTTTATGAAAGTAGCGCAACCTCATTTTAAGATTCCTTCTCGTAGCACTATAACACGTGACTGTTTGAAACTTTTTGATGAAGAAAAACAAAAGTTGAGGAGATCTTTTAAGGAAGCACAACAGAGAGTCTGCCTAACCACTGATACATGGACCTCTTTGCAGCGTATTAACTATATGTGTATGACTGCACATTGGATCGATAGTGAATGGGTTATGCATAAGAGGATACTTAATTTTTGTCCAATTTCTAGCCATAGAGGTGTAGATATGGCTAATGAGATTAGTAAGTGTTTACGTGAATGGGGATTAGATAAAAAATTTACACAGTCGATAAGTTCAAATGATGTGACTATAAAAGAGTTGTCTAAGCAATTTACTAAACGAGGGACAAATTTCATGAATGGAAATCACCTCCATGTGAGGTGTATGGCTCATATTATAAATCTTATTGTTCAAGATGGTATGAAAGAGACTTTCGTGTCTATTGAACGGGTAAGACAAGTAGTGAGATACATTAAGCAGTCTCCGGCGAGGTGGAAGAAGTTCCAAGAATGTTGTGAAGTTGCTGATATCAATTGTAAGAAATCTTTAATTTTAGATGTTTCTACGAGGTGGAACTCCACATATTTGATTTTGAATAGGGCTATTGAGTATGAAAATGTATTTTCGAGTTATGATGATCATGATATTGGCTTGTCACATTACCTCGAGTTTGTTGATGATGAAGATGGAACTCCTACCGGTACACTCTTGAGTAATGACTGGGACCAAGTAAAGAGAGTTGCAAAATTCTTTCAATTTTTTTATGATCTCACTGGAAAGGTATCTGGATCACTCTACGTCACATCAAATTTTCACTTTCTTAAGATTTGCGAGATTGCTTGTTATTTGAAACAATTGATATCGAGTGACAATGTTCTTTTGGGTAAAATTGCAAAGGATATGAGAGAAAAATTTGTTAAGTATTGGGGTACTCCAAACAAAATGAATAAAATGATCTTTATTTCTTGTGTTTTGGATCCTCGGCACAAGTTTATTTCGGTTGCCTTTGCACTTAAGATGATGTTTGGAGAAGAACATTGACTAGTTTTAAAGAAGGTAGTGGAAGACTACATGACTTTATTGTTTGCTGAGTATATAAAGTCTCTTTCCAAAGATAAAGACAATCATCTCTCTTCATCGTTATCTAACTCTTTATTTGAAAATTCTAGCTCACTGCCTTCAAGTTCAAATAGTACTATACAATCGACAGGATCTTTGGGGTCATTCATGGATGATCTAATGAAACACAAAGCTGGAAATGGAGCAGCTGATTCTAAAACGGAATTGCAAAAATATCTTAGTGAAGAAAATGAAGTTGAAAGCAGCAACTTTAAGATCTTATCTTGGTGGAAAATAAATTCACCTAGATTTCCTGTTCTTGCTGAGATGGCTCGAGATGTGTTAGCTATTCCTATTTCGAGTGTAGTATCCGAGTGTGCATTTAGCACTGAAGGACGTATCTTGGATTCATTTAGGAGTTCATTGACTCCTAAGTTGGTGTAAACTCTAGTGTGCCTTCAAGATAGGATTCGGAGTGAATCCAGACCTGTTAGTGTTGAGGAGGACTTAGATATCCTCGAGCAACTTGAACAAGGTAAGTATATTTTAATTGTATTTATTTTGTTTTATTATTGTAAATAGTTTTTAACATTATTGTGACTGATTAGCATAAATTCTTGTTAGATTTGACCAATACTATCATTTTTTATGATTGAAGTGGAGTTGGAACTTGGATCTGGACATTTGGTAGGGAATCCTATTTAGATCATTCCTACAATAATCTTGCCCTTTTTATTTCTGTTGAAACTATTGAGCCTAATGAATAGTGCTATCATGTGTAATGTTTCTGTTAATTTCAAAATAATTTGTGGTATTGTAATAGTAATACATGATGATCCTCTTAGCTTCAAAAAACAGAGAGGGAAATAGAAGTTGTTATTATATATATTACAATATCTTGTTTTCACTGCAGTGTAAATTTCTGGAGAAACAAGGAACAAAAAGAGAAGCTTGAAGCATATCAGTTACCATGGAGGATTTTGGCAGCACATAATGAATCAACAAATAGTTAATCTTGTTTCATTCTATAATTGCAAGCACACTTCTAACTTGAGTGTGCCAATTGCCTAGACTTGCTGAAAAACGATTGTTACTTTCACACTTTTTCCTTTGAATGTGTCTAGTGTATAAACTTGCAAGAAACATGATTGTTACTTTTATGATTATTACTTTCATGCCAAATGCTGGAAAATCATATGGTTTTTATGAATTTTTTTTATCGTGTATATTAATATATATGGGTATTTTCTTATTGGTTAAATCGAAAACCAAATCGTTAAGTACCATAAACCGATTAACCAAAAACCGATAAGAAATATGTTATTTGTTTGGTTATCGGTTTGACGTATTTACAAACCGAAAACCGAACCAATAACACATAAAACCGAACCGAACCGACCGATGCGCACCCCTACAGTCTCCAGAACATCAAGTTCCAGGGTAATCTATTCATTCTAGCCTGTGTTGGATTCTCTCGGTCATGGCATGATGTCTTTAATTTTCGGACACAAACTACTTTATTGATTTATTTTGGTGTCTTTGAAACTCCCAGACTTAGTATTTGGGGATTAGATGTCCTTGATGTGAGACTTTCAGATTTTGGGAAACAATATTTAATAGACTTTAGTGGATTTGTATTTCTTACATTAACAAGATTTAAGCTTCCGCATTATGGTTAGTATTTTATAAGTTGAACAATAAATATAAGTTGGGGTTGAATTAATTCATTGGTTCGCCCACCTAGGAGGTTAAGTGTAGGTGCCACTCATGACTCATTTTCGATCGTGACCGTTTTATAAATTAAAGTTCGCCATTTAATATGAAAGTTATCATATTATCTAACATTTCTTGCATGATTTCAAAAGTATTGTGAGTTTAGTTTCAAGAACTTTAAAATAGAATCAATCAAATTCAAATTTTAAATCCACTTTCGATATAAAAACTAACATGAATACATTAATTATCTCGTTTATTTGCTTAAATATATATGTGCAAGAAAAATCATACTATATTTTCATTTTTGGAAAAGATTATTTGATTTTCTTATCAATTATCCCCACGTTTTTGTCACGATCCAAAAAGGGCATGATGGCACTCGTCTTATCCAATCAAAACAAGTCACCCTAAAGCCCAAATATCACAAAAATGCGGAAGTAAGACAGATTGAAATTTCAAAATATCATAAGTGCAGATAACTAAGTCAACTTAATAAAACCCCCAAAATCTGGTTATCACATGTACAAGCCTCTAATGTATTACAATAGATTTGAAAGAAAAACAGAAGTCTCAAATGATGTTGTCACTAAAGTAGAACAAGATCATAAATAGGAGTAGGAAGGTCCGCTGAGATGACAAACAACTACCTCACAAATCTCCACGGGAAGCCTCGAAAAAGAAGATAATTGAAAGTATCACGAAAGTCCGGGCTAGTAACCTACAAAAATGTAGAAGCAATGGGTGAGTACCAAACCACACGGTACTCAGCAAGTAAACTTCTAAACACAAGCTAAGGGAAGAGAATACGGGTACTCCTTACCACCCCATCCAAACCTCCACAACTACAACCTGCATAAAACCAGCTCAACCTAACAATTCACAATTTACATAACACACAGTTCAACAACAACACTCTACAATTACATATCCTCAACAACAAACTCAATATTCATCAATCACATGTTCCACATAAAGGCACTCACAAGATCAACAACACACAAGATCAAGTTCATCAATGATAAAGTTGTGCAATGAAATGCAATGTTAAGTATAGGGATGCATGCCTGACCTAACGTACACACCCGCTGTCACTCAGTCCGGGACCCATGGGGACATATTTATCCATGCATCTGTTGCGGCATGCGACACGTCCCTCGAAATATAGTATCCCTCGCGGCGTGCGACACGTCTTTCGATAATAGAATCTGTCACGACGTGTGACACGTCCCTCGAAATATAGTATCCATCGCGGCGCGCTACACGTCCCTCAAAATGGTACATCCTCTTTAATTTCTTATTCTTTCTCAATTCACATAACACTTATCATAACCATGTCTCAGAATCAATACAAATGACATGTTCACACAAATAATGAGGAGATGACCATTTTCATAACAATGCACAATTCACAAAAACACAATCGTGATACAACATCAACAATGAATCAATAAGCCTTTCAAACCATTCTCAACACATCACACACCAATAATTAATCATATTGTCTTTTATTACCCCTTTTTCATCATTAGAATTATTCAATATGGACAAGTCAATCCATCACCAATTCTCATTACTCCCCAACACATACCACAAGATAATACACGATTCTATGCACTTAACAAGGGCTTAGAAATCCACTTGCCTCAAACAGTCGAATAATTATTTTGGGACTTGAGTCTTCCCCTTTCATAAAGCTTCAAAGTGCTTTCAATCTATCAAATATATAATCCTCATAAGAAAACGAATCTAATGACATCCATATTACTATATTTAGTTTCGGCTCGAAAATTGGGTCAAAAAAACATCCCGAGCCACCAAATTCGAATCTGAAATTTTCTTTCAGATTATGTTTACCCATGATAAAATAAACTCACATGCAAAATTTCAGCTAAAACGGATCGTTATTCCATCCCCAAATCAAGATTTTGTTCTAAGAACCCTAGACTTATATTTTATTAATTTAGCATAAATTATACATGTTTTTAACCTAAAAATCTGCTCATAACTACATAAAAATTTAATTGAAAGAACGAGAAGCATTACCCTAACGCTTTGGGATGAAAATCCCAATTTTCTCCTCCCTTTCTTTTCTTTTTTTCGTCTGCGTAATTTTCCTTTGTTCCGATCGTTCTTTTCAATTATTTTCGTCAGCTGCGCTGACTTTCTGCATTTTAGGGCTTTTTGCCCTTATTATTTTATTTATTTTTCCTTTTCTATTTTTTTTCTTTTTCTATTATTATTAGCAACAAAATAATCCTTTATTAAATTTAAAAATCTTGTCACTCATTCTTATAAGTCATAAATTATTTATAAAATCTATTAAAAAGATTATTATAAAAATATTGGTTAAAATTCATTTTTTCACCCCATTTTTGGATGGATATGGACAATTTGCAATTTAAGAAACTACTGGTTGGCAATGAGAACAAAGACTTCCTTCCCAAAAATCACAGTGATTAGCTTGAATTTGCACAAGAGTTATCTTGTAAGTATTACTTTAAAAACTCATAATAATTTATGTATATTTTTACTTTATCAAATTACTTTATTAATAATGATTACTTGAATTAGTAGTTTGATATAAACATAAGTATTTACTTATATATTTATAATTCCAGTCTTTTAAATTATTATGTTTTGAATTTAATAATATATACTTTTTTTGTTTTAATTTACCTGGTATTTTTTTATTGAGATTCAAACTTATTAGTTGTGACATGTATTTGAATATAAAATTTTGATAATTATGTAAAAAATATTACTACAAGTTACAATAATTAGTACTCTAGTTCCTATATTCATTTTTACTTGTCACTGTTTGACTTGACACACTCATTAAGAAGACAATTATTGATATAGGAATTTTACCACATTAACCTATTGATTGGTGTTTAGTATTAACTCCTGAAAAATAATTTGGAGAATAGTATTTAATGCTAAGGCTAAAACATGAAAAAAATTAATTGTTTTTTCTTGACATGACAAAAGTGATAAGTAAAAATAAAAATTTATTTTAGAAATAAGTGATAAGTAAAAATGAGCGGAAGAAGTAATTTAAAAGACATGACAAAACATTATCTAGTTTATTTGCTCAAATATTTAGGTGCAAGAAAAATCACACTATATTTTCATTTTTGAAAAAGATTATTTGATTTTCTTATCAATTATCACCACATTTTTCACCCCACTTTTAATTGGATATGGACAATTTGCAATTTTATAAGTATAATTTACACAAATCTCACCGTGTTAAGAGTTAATTACATTATTTCATACTTTTTTAAAAAAATTATAAAAATCTCTTAAAATTTATGGATTTTGGATGCATTACTGGACTTCCTGATACATCACTGGACATCCGAATACACAAGAGGGGATGTATCAAAAAGGGGATAGGACATCCTAATACATTACTGGACTTCCGGAAATATCAGCAGACATCCGGATACATAGGAGAGGGATGTATTAGAGAGGGGAAGGATGTATCAAGAGGGGGATAAGGAAGTATCAGTGAGAGGAGAGTGATGTATCCGAGAGAGAATTTTGAATTTTTTTTAAATGGTAGAATTTTTTAAAGATTATGATAAAATAAGATATGTATTTAGATAGTTTTTTCATTTTATTGTCCTATTAATGCAACTTTTTCAAATAAAAAACAAAGAAACTATAGGTTGACAATGAGAACAAAAACTTCCTTCCCAAAAATAACAGTGATTGGCTTGAATTGGCCGAAAATTATTTATGTATATTTTTACTTTATCAAATTATTTAATTAATAATGATATAACTTGAATTACTAGTTTGATATAAGCATAAGTATTTACTTATATATTTATAATTTCAGCTTTTTAAATTATTATGTTTTGAATTTAATAATATATACTTTTTTTTGTTTTAATTTACATGATATTTTTTTCTAGAGATTCAAACTTTTTAGTTATTACATGTATTTAAATAAATAATTTTTAATATTTTAAGACTAGGTAAGAAATATTACAGGTTACTATAGTTAGTGATTTAAAAAACAGGAAAAAAATTGCCGTCTAATAAATCTAGAAAAGCTAAAAGTATTATACTTTTTCTGTCCAGTTTTATTTGTCATGCTGCGCTTTTTGAAAGTCAATTTGACTAATTTTCAAAGTTAAATTAGATTATATTAATTCGATATTCTAAATAAAAAATTTAGATATTCAAAAAACTATACAAAGAGTACTATAAATTGTATTTTTTTACATATCAATGTGATGAAAAATATATTATAATTAGTCAATTTTTTTATCGTTTGACTCTGAAAAAGAAAATTATAACAAATAAAAGTGAACGGAGATAGTATAAATTAGGACCACTTAGTAGGGAATATTGACCATTTACTGCATTACATATAAGGGGACTCGAGGAAGGGGGATCATTGGATATGCGAATATGGGAAAATCGTATAAGTAAATATATACTACTCCCTCCATTACATTTTATGTGGAATTTTTCGGATTTTGAGATTTAAATAAGTCTATTTTTTATCGTAATTTTTTTTATAGATCTTTTAAACATTTTGAATAATCAATTATTGTGACTTATATTACTTTTTACGTAGTTTACAAATATATAAATTTCATTTCAAAAAAATTGAAGATTTCATGGACAAATTTCCGGTCAGCCTTAAACTGTTTGACTCTCGAAAAATGAAAAGTGTCACATAAATTGGGACAGAGGGAGAAGTTAATTAGTTAGCATAATTATAGTTTGCCTTAATTACAATTCGCGACCCACTTTTAGCTATAATTATGTGGATTAATTTTTTTGTTTTATATAATTCACACGTTTGTATAATTCGAAATTTGTTTAACTTTTGTATAATGTAATTTTATATAATATAATTTGAATAAATGTTTACACTTCAGATGTTTGTAATTGTATAAATTCGTTATTTCGAGTTTGTACAAAAATAATTGAATTATATAAATGTACCCGCGAATTATACAAATCTGCGAATTATACAAACTCGTGAATTATGCAAATGAGACAGCTTAAACTGTAGCTACAGTCTGTAAATATGCAAACTATAATTATGAGACATAATTAAATTTATTATAATGGCTATTTGCGAAAATTTCCGAATGAATATTGGATGATTATAAAAATGGAGTGTAATTATTATTTAATGACTAATGCACTACATATGAGGGGAGTCGAATATTAAATGATTACAAAAATTGAGTCTTTATTATTTGTCTTTTTTGGTTATTTGGAAGCCAAAATCCAAGTCCATCAAATCAAAATATTTATAACGTGCTAGATTGCCCCCCCCCCCCCTCCCCAGCCTTTTTTTTTCCTCTATAAAAATCAGCTATAATAAAAATAATATATGTATCAACTTTATGTATGAGTAATATTTCATGTATTAGTAATATCTCTATAAAAAAAATATTTAGCTACAGTTAATTATTATCGTTAATTAATTGACACTAAAAATTAGTTTTTATGTCACTTATACTTATTTCAATTCAAATTGTTCTTTTCAATTTGTTTTTTCTTATCAATTAATTGGTGTTTTTTGTAATTAAGTGAAGGAGCATGTAGTTGTTGGGACCATGTACTAGAATTTGTAGATTTTGATATATTTTTGCTTAGTATATGCATAACTATAGATTTGTTCGTATATTTAGTTAAAATATATTTGATCAAGTATATGTTTGCACTATAACGTGTACAAAATTTATTTTCATATTTTGTTTGTATATTCAGTAATCAATTACAATGACCTAAACTTAGTATTAGACGCCCACTATATGCATATATATACATTTAATATGTGTTGAACTTTAAAGTCTATTGCAAATAAGCATGTATTCATTTGAATATATGTGATTAAGTATACATTAAATTAAGTATATATTCGTACTATAATATATACATTACTTATATTTTGTTTTTATACATTATTAGTATATATTAGCACATTATGCAGCTAATGATGTGTATAGATATATTTACTTTAATATTTTAATACATAAAATCAAATTTGTAGACATACTATCAACTGTGTATACATAATAGCTATTGAGTATACATAATAGCTATTGAGTATACATTCAATTTGAAGACGTATACATTAGACTATTATAGAGTCTTGCATCAATATATACAAATTCATGTTTCACATTAAATAAGAATCAAACATTATTTCGACTTGAATATCGAAGTGAGTTTGCATGTTTTGAAATCGATGTTGCAGGTAGAAAATCTTCAAAATCAAAATTATTATCCACAAGTAACTATAATTGACGGTTTTCAAACTCATCATTGTTTTTTCATTTCCTCCAAGGATTTTACACCATCGTTACTATCTTCTTCACTTTCTATATCATATTTTCTCTTTTGAGAATTAACTATTGTTACTCAGAGAAATATAATAGAAAGCACAAAAATTTGTAAAAAATCTTGTATCCAGCTACACGATAAGGAATGTAAAAATTCTTATTTTTTAATAAGAAATCGCAGACACTCAATATTAAAAAATTTGGTGTGATTTAAGTTACTTATTGTGAAAAGTTACTGTTACAACTTATCTCATATGAGATATTTTAGGGAAGAAGATATTATATCCTAAAACTTAAAAGAGGGAGAAAAAAAAAGGAAGAAAGAGAAGAAAAACTAGGAGTTGAAAACTACTGTGATTTTTTTTAGGTTACTCCCTCTGTCCCATATTAGTGGATTATTTTCATTTTTACACGCATATAAAGAAATCACAAATAAGAAGATAACTTTACTAATTCACATCTTAAAAAGCTTTTTAAGAATTTTACAAACAAATGTGAATACTTTAAAAAAGAATTAATTGCAAGGTAAGAGAAAATGATCAAATGCCCCCTTAAGCTATGACCGGATTTTCAACTATACATTTATTCTTCACGAGAATCCTATCACCCTCCTAAACTGTTTAAAACTAAAATTATTACTACCCTAAATACCTACATGACAAAGTGAGTGTATTGCATTCTCTTTGAGAGAGCGCAGATAAAAAATTAACTATTAAATTTCACTTTAAATATTTTTTCATAAATATATGCATTTAATTTTTTTTACTTATTTGCTTCTACTTCTAATTTGCTTTCTTCTCCATAGCAACTTAGTAGTGCATTAATGGTGGCCATCAAATTACATCACCTCTCACCATCTTGAAATCACCGTCATTATTATATTAATCAATACACCACAAATCTTAAATAATAATTCTATCAATATTCTCCACAATCAGGAACTATGGACCCAAAATCTTTCGAATCAAAACAAATTTAAGCTTAATAAAGTGACACCCAACTGGTTTTTTCTTCGATTAAACTTTCAATACAAGGAAAATTCTTGATCCTATATTCAATACCCAAAAGACCTACGAAAATTCTTGTATGCGCTTGCAAGTTTTGGGAGTTGATTTCTCTCCGGTTCAAAGCTAGTTTCGTCAATGTCGGTTTAAAGATTTTTCTTTAAGTTTCAGACAATCAATTCAATAGATAAATTTTATTCCAGCTTTAGATAATACTCCTCAATTGATTTTAGCAACTTGTAATTTTCTTACAAATCTGAAAAACTGTAGTTCATGTTCTTATCTTTTTTGTATAATTGGTACAAAAATTTGATATAAAACCACCCTAAATCTTCTCCAAATTGCCTCAAATTTTAGATATAAGCTTCTCTCAACATTTTGATTCTTTTGGCATATTACCCATTCAAAACGTAGCTCATTCGGGGTAAGTCAAAATTAAAACTCAAGCTGATAAACGTTTTTAATGGTGGTTTCAAGTTGTGCTTCAAAGTTTCAACGTTTAGCTTCGATTTTCAGCCTATAATTAGTGATTTAAAAAAGAGGAAAATAATTACCGTCAAATAAATCTCAAAAAGCTAAAAGTATTATATAAATTAGGACCACTTAGTGGGGAATATTTACCATTTAATGCATTACATATGAGGGGACTCAAGGAAGGTGGATCACTTGAGATGAATATTGGATAATTATAAAAATTGAGTCTTTTTATTTTATTTTATTTTAAACGTTTTTGGTTATTTTATTTTAAGCTAAAATCCAAATCCATCAAATCAAAATATTTATAACGTGCTAGGTTCTCTTCCCCCTTTTTTTCTCTATAAAAAGCAGTTATGCTCACCTTCTTCTCATCACAAAAATATTCCTTCTTCTTAATTAAGTTATTAATTATTCGCAGTGATGGCAATCGTAGGAGGCCTTGTCGATGTTCCATTCGAAAACAAAGTCGAGTTTGATGATCTTGCTCGTTTTGCTGTCCAAGATTACAATCAGAAAAATGTAAAGAATTATTTTTCATTTACTTCGATTACACATGAATGACATCTTAGCTTTGTTATGAAAAGTTACATGTCTTAGTTAACATAATTGATAGTGTAAAATATCTACACATCATCCGTGCACAACATTTAAAATGCATTAATGTTACAAATAAGCAGATGACTCTTCGAAGAATATATAATTAACTTTGAAATGCTTACTTTGTGAATAATTAATTAGTTGATTCAGTATAGTATGACCTATTCATAATTGTTTCATTTCAACAACATATATTTTGTATTTCAGGATTCTAGTTTGGAGTTTAAAAAGGTTTTGAACGTGAAGCAACAAATAGTTGCTGGAATAATGTACTATATAACATTTGAGGCAACTGAAGGTGGAAACAAGAAAGAATATGAAGCCAAGATTTTGCTGAGGAAATTGGAGGACTTGAAGAAAGTTGTAGGATTCAAGCTTGTTGGTGATGATAGTACAAAGCCTGGGGGCATTATCAATGTTCCAAACCCAAACAACACCGAGTTTCAAGATCTTGCTCGTTTTGCTATTCAGGATTATAATAAAAAACAGGTTAATTATAATGACTTACTCCTCTTTTATGTTTTCGTTAATTTCATATTTAAATCCCGATTTCACTACAGTAGTACCAACATCATATACAATCTATTTTTCAGAAGGCTCATTTGGAGTTTGTAGAAAATTTGAATGTTAAAGAGCAAGTTGTTGCTGGAATCATGTACTATATAACACTTGCGGCAACTGATGATGCTGGAAAGAAGAAAATATATGAAGCTAAGATTTGGGTGAAGGAATGGGAGGACTTCAAGAAAGTTGTAGAATTCAAGCTTATTGGCGATGATAATTATGCAAAGTTTGGGGGCATTATTAGTGTTCCATTCCCAAATAGCCCCGAGTTCCAAGATCTTGCTCGTTTTGCTATTCAAGATTATAATAAGAAAGAGGTTAATTCAAATGGCTTACTCCTCTTTTATTTTTTGTTAGTTTCACATTCAAACTTATAATATTCAAATTCTGAATCCGCTACAGTTTCTAATAATTCTTTCATTTGAATGAATGACATATACAATCTATTTTTCAGAATGCTCATTTGGAGTTTGTAGAAAATTTGAATGTTAAAGAGCAAGTTGTTGCTGGAATGATGTATTATATAACACTTGCGGCAACTGATGATGCTGGAAAGAAGAATATATATGAAACTAAGATTTGGGTGAAGGAATGGGAGGACATCAAGAAAGTTGTAGAATTCAAGCTTGTTGGTGATGATGGTGCAAGAGCTGGGGGCATTATCAATGTTCCAAACCCAAACAACCCCGAATTCCAAGATCTTGCTCGTTTTGCTGTTCAGGATTATAATATTACACAGGTCAATTATAATGACTTACTTTTTTTTCTTTTTTTTTTTTGTTAATTTCACATGAAAACCTATAATATTCAAATCTTAAATCTATTGCAGTATCTAATAATACTTTCATTTGAACAAATGTCATATACAATCTACTTTTCAGAATGCTCATTTGAAGTTTGTAGAAAATTTGAATGTGAAAGAACAACTTGTTTCTGGAATGATGTACTATATAACACTTGCGGCAACTGATGCCGGGAATAAGAAAGAATATGAAGCCAAGATTTGGGTGAAGGAATGGGAGGACTTCAAGAAAGTTATAGACTTCAAGCTTGTTGGTAATGATAGTGAAAAAATACTTGGGGGCTTTACCGAAGTTCCATTCCCAAACAGCCCTGAGTTTCAAGATCTTACACGTTTTGCTGTTCACCAATATAATAAGAACCAGGTTATTTACAATGACTTACTCATCTCTTATTATTTTTTCTAGTTAATTTCACATTCAACCCTATAATATTCAAATTCAGAATCCACTATTATATCCAGTATATAATTCTTTCATTTGAACGAACATCATATACAATCAATTTTTCAGAATGCTCATCTGGAGTTTGTAGAAAATTTGAATGTGAAAAAAGCAGTTGTTGCTGGAATGTTGTACTACATAACATTTGCGGCAACAGATGGTGGAAAGAAAAAAATATATGAAACTAAGATTTGGGTTAAAGTATGGGAGAACTTCAAGAAAGTTGTTGAATTCAAGCTTGTTGGTGATGATAGTGCAAAGATTGGGGGCATTATCAATGTTCCATTCCCAAACAGCCCCGAATTCCAAGATCTTGCTCGTTTTGCTGTTCAAGATTATAATAAGAAAGAGGTTAATTAAAATGACTTACTCCTTTTTAATTTTTTCGTTAGTTCACATTCAAATCTATAATATTCAAATTCTAAAACTATTATAGTAACTAATAATTCTTTCGTTTGAACGAACGTCATATACATTTTTCAGAAAGCTCATTTGGAGTTTGTAGAAATTTTGAATGTTAAGGAACAAGTTGTTGCTGGAATGATGTACTATATAACACTTGTGGCAACTGATGATGCTGGAAAGATGAAAATATATGAAGCTAAAATTTGGGTGAAGGAATGGGAGAACTTCAAGAAAGTCATAGAATTCAAGCTTTTTATTGGTGATGATGTCCCAATACTCGGAGGCATTATCAATGTTCAAGGCATAAACAGCCTTGTGTTCCAAGATCTTGCTCGTTTTGCTGTTCAGGATCATAATAAGAAAGAGGTTAATTATAATAACTTACTCATTTTTAATTTTTTTTAGTTAATTTTACATTCAAACTTATAATATTCAAATCCTGAATCTACTGCAGTATCTAATAACTCTTTCATTTGAATGAACGTCATATACAATCTATTTTTCAGAAGGCTCATTTGGAGTTTGTAGAAGTTTTGAATGTGAAGGAACAAGTTGTTGCGGGAATCATGTACTATATAACACTTGTGGCAACTGATGCTGGAAAGAAGAAAATATATGAAGCTAAGATTTGGGTGAAGGAATGGGAGGACTTCAAGAAAGTTGTAGAATTCAAGCTTATTAGCGATGATAATTATGCAAAGTCTGGGGGCATTATTAGTGTTCCATTCCCAAATAGCCCCGAGTTCCAAGATCTTGCTCGTTTTGCTATTCAAGATTATAATAAGAAAGAGGTTAATTCAAATGGCTTACTCCTTTGTTATTTTTATGTTAGTTTCACATTCAAATCTATAATATTCAAATCCTGAATTTACTGCAATATCTAATAATTCTTTCATTTGAACGAATTTCGTATACTCTATTTTTCAGAATGCTCATTTGGAGTTTGTAGAAGTTTTGAATGTGAAAAAACAAGTTGTTGCTGGAATGATGTACTATATAACACTTGTAGCAACTGATGCTGAACATAAGAAAATATACAAGACAAAGATTTGGGTGAAGGAATGGGAAAATTTCAAGGAAGTTCAGGAATTCAAGCAAATTGTTTATGCCACAAAATGAAATAAAACTACTCTTATGTTGGTGTGAAGTAAGGCCAGTTGTTTGGTATAAGTTACTATTATGCTTGTGTGAAATAAAGCCAGTTGTTTGGCATGCAATTATTGTTATGTTTGTGAAAAATAAAGTCAGATCTATGTATCTGAAAGTATTTGAATGTCTTGTTGTAAGCTTATTTGAATAGTTTAAAGTTTGTAAGATTAATAAATGTGTGTTTATGTGATGATAAATATTGATTGAATTGTCATGCATTGATTAACCGTAAATGAATTAAAGGATAATTTTATCGTTAAACAATTTAATAACGTTATTGCTAATACGTACCTATACATTCTTTCTCACATGAAATAATACTCCCTTTAGGTATGTTATACGAACTTCTGTGTTAAGAAAGTGTATCAAATGTATTATTGTTGACACTCAATTTTGACCCTTCCTTACCAATTACTTCAAATATCCTTCAGGCTGGCTTTGGGCCTTTTTTCCAGCAATCAGCCGGCCCAACATTCCCAATTTTTCAGCCCATTTCCTTTTCCAACAATCAACAGCCCAATCCCATTATTTTCCAGCATACAACACCATACCGACCCGCTCCAGCTCGCGTACAATACACCAAACGACCCCACTTCGCTTCTTCTTCTTACCTACGCAGGACCAGCAAGGAGCGTTTGCGGAAATCCAGCAGAAAATCCCGGCAAACCCGGACCTCGAACCCAGCAAGTCGTGTCCTCCTTTTCTCCTCTTCTTTCTTTTCCGTTGAAAGAGGTAATATTCTACTTCTCTAATTTCTTATGTTGTTTATATGATCAAGTGGGGCTTAGAGTATCTGTATATGCCTGATTACCACAAACATGATGAGATGCATAAACATGGGCTGGAAGTTCAGATTTCAGGTGCCTGGAAAGTTTTAAGATGGGCTATATACACGTTGTATACAGCCGTATACATTGATATACAGGTCAAATGCAGCGGATACAAAGCTAAAAATTGAAATCACAGGTTGCCGGGGCCGAAGTTGGCTGTATAAACTTGGTCAAATGTTCAATGTGCAGAAAAGTAGGTTGTATACATCTGATATACAACAAGTGTATACAAAAACAGAAATCAAGCCAAGAGCCCAAATTCTCCTTCCCACTCTTAAATTATTTAATTTCGATTATTTATTGTTTGTTGTTTATTAACTCTAATTTTAGAATTATTAATTTCCCAAAAGATGAACTATATTCTTTATGTTAGCAAAACCTTTTTAATCAACTCGTGTACTTTATTTGAATATCTTTAGTCATAACTTTTTATTATTTCTTTAATTAATTAAAAAATAGTTTTCATGCCAATTTGGTTTAAATTATAATTTTAAAAATGAGTCAAATAGATTCTAATAAATTTAATTTTGTTAAAA
>JAJOOO010013852.1:0-10223 GCA_029582685.1 Solanum piurae | reverse complement strand
CTTGATTATGCTTATCGCGTATGGTCATTTTATTTGCTTCCGCGACCAAGGATGTGTAATGATACGCTATGAGGCTTGTTTGAGGTTCCTTCGGGTTCCTCATTCGCCGGTCACGTCTAGGCCCTAGGCTTGGGTCGTGACATCGGGTCTCAAGATTGGGTCGTTGGTTGGGCTGAGTCACACTACAAGAAAAAGCTTTATTTAAAACCAATATTTATGGACGAGTCAATAATCCCGTCTCTAAAAGTAGATGTATTGGGATGAGATTTTATTTCGGTCTTTAATTCCGTATGTTTTTGTGAAGGTACTAAATCTGGTCTCTAGAAAAAGTAGTAACTGGTCCCAAATCAAAATTTAGAGGTCTTGAGAAATATCTATTGAAAGACGGGAACTGAAATGTAAAAAAAAATTCATCTTTTTTCACTAAAATTAGGCGCTTAAAAGATCAATACTACTGATCGATCAAAATTCTAAAAGTAAAAGAAAAAAAAGTAATCGTGGAATCAAAAACCCTAGAAACGATCTTCCCTAACAACAATCTTCCCTCACAACGAATTCTGGAAACACACTAGTCTACCTAGCAAGAAATGCAACACAGGTCTCTGTGTTTTCTCAGAACAGAGAAAGCAAAGGTCTGTGCAGCAGTGATCTCCACTCATTCTCTATCTTTTATTAACTCGAATCTCAGGTATTCCTCAACTTCAATGAGTTGATTTGATTTCATCTGTGAAGTCAATTTGTTTTTTGGATTGTTCGAGTTATATCTCTTATTTTTTAAACTCTTGTTGTGTTAGACTAGCTGCTGATTATTTTCTTAAAGAACATTAAGTTTTGTAGTGTGATATGATCCCAAAAATGAAGGGGATCAGTCCTTAATGAATTAAGTTACAGTTTTGTTTGGGTATGAAGCTGATGAACTATGTAAACGCAATAGGAATAATATAAATTACTTCATGTGGTGCTGCACATTAAAGGTTGAAAGAGTGATAACTTTGTTTGCATCTGAAACTTGGGTTCTTTAAAACTTCATTTGCATCTGATGAAACTTGGACTCTTTAAAGGTTTAAAGATTAAAAGAACTAATGTAAATGACTTCATGTGGTGTTGCACATTAAGTTACAGTTTCGTTTAAAGAATTCTTTCATCTTTTTCTAACTAGTTCTCTGATTTCTCTCTACTTGTATCTCAGTTACGCATCCTCTTTTGTGAGTTTTTTTTTTCTGCTGAAAATTTGAATTGTTGATTGTTTTCTTCATATAGCATAGTGTATAGTGTGTGCCTAAAGAATTGATCATATTTTTACGATGAAATTCACTCGAGCTAATGGAAAATAAAGTATGACATAGAACTTTTGTAAATTACCTCTTGTATATGATGTACATAGTAGGTAGAAACAGTGATAGTTTCATTTAGGTTTCAAAACTTGGAAAACTCAAGATTTTCAAGAAGATATGTTCTAGCAGTAGCACCATATTTTTTCCCATTATGGTAAAACTGAATCACTAGTTGTTATCTATTTGTTCAAGTTTCACGTAAGGCTCCTTTTTTGGGATCTGATTTTTTCTTCTTCTCTATATTTGATTTGTTTGAGTTACACCACTTGTTTGATTTCATCTGTGAAGTCAGTTTGTTGTTTGTATTATTCAATTTATATCTCTTCTTTTTTGAACTCTTGTTCTGTTAGACTAGTTGTTGATCGGTTTCTTAAAGAACATTAAGTTTTGTAGTGTGATATGATCCCAAAAATAAAGGGGATCAGTCCTTAAAGAATTAAGTTACAGTTTCGTTTGGGTCTGAAGTTGATGAACTATGTCAAAAGAAATAGAACTAATATAAATGACTTCATGTGGAGCTGCATATTAAAGGTTGAAAGAGTTATAACTTCGTTTGCATCTGAAACTTTGATTCTTTAAAGCTTCGTTTGCATCTGAAACTTTGATTCTTTAAAGCTTCGTTTGCATCTGAAACTTGGATTATTTAAAGCTTCGTTTGCATCTGATGAAACTTGGACTCTTTAAAGGTTGAAAGGCTGAAAGAAATAATGTAAATGACTTCATGTGGTGCTGCACATTAAGTTACAGTTTCATTTAAAGCATTCTTTCATCTTTTTCTAACTAGTTCTCTGATTTCTCTCTACTTGTATCTCAGCTATGTATCCTCTTCTGCGAGTTTTTTTTTCTGCTCAAAATTTGAATTGCTAATTGTTTTCTTCTTATAGCATAGTGTATAGTGTGTGCCTAAAGAATTGATCATATTTTTACGATGAAATTCACTCGAGTTGATGAAAGATGAAGTATGAAATAGAACTTATGCAAATTACCTCTTGTATATGATGTACATAGTAGGTAGAAACAACGATGGTTTCAGTTAGGATTCAAAGCTTGGAAAACTCAAGATTTTCAAGAAGATATGTTCTAGCAGTAGCACCATATTTTTTCCATTCTTGTAAAACTGAATCACTAGTTGTTATCTATTTGTTCAAGTTTCACGTAAGCCTCTTCTTTTGAGACCTGATTTTTTCTTCTTCTCTATATTTGATTTGTTCGAGTTACACTACTTGTTTGATTTCATCTGTGAAGTCAGTTTGTTGTTTGAATTGTTCGAGTTATATCTCTTCTTTTTTGAACTTTTGTTCTATTAGGCTAGATGCTGATCATTTTCTTAAAGAACATTAAGTTTTGTAGTGTGATATGATCCCAAAAAAGAAAGGGATCAGTCCTTAAAGAATTAAGTTATAGTTTCATTTGGGTCTGAAGTTGATGAACTATGTCAAAGCAATAGAACTAATATAAATGACTTCATGTGGTGCTGCACATTAAAGGTTGAAAGAGTGATAGCTTCGTTTGCATTTGGAACTTTGATTCTTTAAAGCTTCGTTTGCATCTGATGAAACTTGGATTCTTTAAAGGTTGAAAGGTTGAAAGAACTAATGTAAATGACTTCCTGTGGTGCTGCACATTAAGTTAAAGTTTGTGGCATGATAAGATCCCAAAAACGAAGGGGATCAAACCTAAGAGAAACAAATGTTCCTATAGAAACAAAATAGTGAACTACTCTTAAACATAGGTACTCACAGGTCATGCATTAAGATAGTGTTCGGAGAGAAGATATATGAATTTGTATTCGACTCGAGAAATCTATTCGGAATTACAAGTGAACAAATGTTTACCTTTTAATACTAACAGAGCACGCTGGAAAGTGTCTTCAGTTATTAAAACTAATCCAAATATATAGCCACGTGCAACTAATTCTTAAAAAGATTTCTATCTAACCAAAATAAATTAGTAATTGCTAAAGCACCATTGAATTATTATCTATTGTAAAATGGATCATATTTTAGTGTTTTGTGTGTGTCTAAGGAATCGATCATATTTTCTTGCAATCAAATTAACTCGAACTTACAAAAGAAGTATGAAGCAACATAATTGATACAAATTACCTCATGTGGTGTTGTACATAGAAGGTAGAAATAGTGATAATTCCATTTGAGTTTCAAACTTACCAAACTTGAGATCATTCAAGATATACATTCTTATAGTTGCACCATATATTCGTCCATTCCAATCAAACTCAATTACAACAAATTTATCAAAAAAGCTATAAAAATAGATTGCAATTAACTTTTAGAAGGTTAAAGGTGCAACTGACTTCTTACAGTTATACTTCATGCGATTCCATAAATAGAAGGTAGATACAATGACACTTCTGTTTGGGTCCTTGAGAAAGAGAACACGCAAACCAAATCCCATTGTTCTACTCATCAAGTTATGCAAGCCACCCAAACAACTAAAATAGGTATGACAATTTACAAATCCATTCACTATCAATCTGTTGAACTAAAATTTATTGCTACAGTTCTTACTAAATTATAGAACTATAGGATCATCTAATCCTAGAAAGGTAAAAAGAGTCTGAGGGAGCAATAAGTGTAAAGAAGTTGCATCACTTGAAGTTGGAAAGAAGCTGAAAGTAACATTTTACAATAATTGAACAATTGGAACAAATAACAATCTGTTTTCAAGGCACCTGGGAAAAATTATTCGTGACTGTAATATGTGTCCATTGGGAGTACCATCGTGGAAGGACATTAAGCAACAAAAGTTGGATCACATGTGGGAAGCTATTGAGGTACAAGTACGAATAAATACTAAATGCTGAGCCATCTCTTCCTAGCATAGAGATCGTAGAAAAGTGTTGTGGACCTCAAACTCGTAGCCATGTATTTGGCTTTGGGGGTGGAGTAAAGGAAAAGGACATGAGAGGTAGCACTTCTTCGTAGGATGAATTACTATCTGAGCAACGTTCAACTCAAGAGAAAAACAAATCTTTGAATGAGGAAAACAAATCGTTGAATGATCGCTTGTCTACCATAGAAGATGAGCTGAAAGAAATAAGAAAAATGAAAGAACTCTTTACCGCTCAACAATTGCATAACCCTCATATGACATCAACCGTATCATTTGAGTGACCACTGACTTTTTTAGCTGACCAAGTAAGTAAAAATTTATCCAATTCTATTTGCGGATAGTCATTTAAGCATTTAGTGTATGGCTGAACTCTTAGATGATTGATCGTGTTTAAAGGAATTTCTTCACTTCTGAGGTTCTTTTTGGTGAATTTTTTTTTCTCTTAGCCGGTGGCTATTTGATCACCTATATAAGTTAGTTTTGTTCAGTGAGTTTTATTACTTTTACTGGCAGGACAAAAATCTGTGACCAACTCCCTTTTTGCATAAGTTTGGTTGATTCATCCTGACATTTATCAAGAAGTGGATGACACATTCAATAATTCTATATATGAATCTTTATACATATGATGGGATAGTGCTGATTTTATTGATAAAACAGAGTTGTTTTATACATATGTTCCGAGTTATTTTAATGTTTGTGTCATTTCTTTCTAGACAGAAATTGGAAAACTGATTTTCATTGAGTTTTAGCCGTTTAGCAGCTACAATAGTAGTAATAGCTACCACATCTGAAATGCTTTAGTTGTTCCGAGTTATTTTAATGTTTGTGTCGTTTCTTCTCTAGACAAAAAATGAAAAATTGATATGCATTCAATTTTAGCCTTTTATATGTCTTGGAAATTGTTGCTTCTTGTGTGCTAGCATATATAAGTGATAGAACCATAACACTCGACCATATACAGAATCTCTCGACCCTTATAGACACTCAACCATATATAAATTCTACTTTGTCCACTAAGAATAAGATTACGAGATATATATGGCAGGAAAGAAGAAGTAACAACGCATTGTAGTCTCACAGTAACAACATCCTAGCCATATACAGAATCTCTCGGCCCCTATAAGAATTATCCTTTATGTATAGATTTGGATTCTTGGTGAATGCATCTCATCAAAGTTTTCTTAATCAATTTTTCTTATGTTGTTGCAGCTTGTTGATATTATGGATATCCCTTGGTGAATTTTAGAGTTCTTTTGTGAAGAATGAAGCTCAAGTCAAGATGCAAGTTTAGAAGATGCACACAACCATTATTATTTTGCTAGGAAAGTTGTGCAAGACGTGAAATCATAGTCTAGCTCGGGATATTGTTAATTTGCTAAGCTTTTTTTTGTCAAACAAATATTGAAACTAACACCATGGGATGTTTACCTATTTTTATATTTATATCAGCCTTTTTATGGATATTTACCATAGCAATCTTATATTTATTGGTAGAACTTATAATACTTTTGTGAAATGAGGATCCAGAATCATTGGTGGTCAATTAGAGACCAAAATTTTTGCTCGTCTCTAAAAGTTCATCTAAGACGAGATAGTTTCTTGTCTCTAAATGTTTCATATAGGATGAGACAACTTCTTGTCCCTAGAGGTTCATCTAGGACGAAGTGTTGTTCGTCCCTAAAGAGTAATCTAGGACGAGTTAGTTGCTAGTCTCTAAAGGGTTTAGTGACCAGAAAATGACTAGTTTTTAAGGAAGAAAATCATCTATTTGGGACGAGATATGTAGTCTTTAAAAGTACTTTGGTGACCAGCTTTGATTCCATCATTAAACACATTTAGCGACCAGTTAATGGAACCCGTCCCAATTAACCTTTAGCGAAGAAGCATTTTAGGATGGGTGGCGGCACGCCTTTTCCCGTCTCAAAAGACTATTTGGGACCGGATTTGGACATTCTAGGACCAGATTTTCCTTCGTTAGAGACTGTTTTTCTTGTAGTGTCATTAGGTTGGGCCTTAAGGTCATGTCAGGTTGTGGCGTTGGGACTTGAGTTTTGGGGCCAGGGTTGAGTCTCAAGTTAGGGACAGGCCTTGAGATAAGGTCTCGAGGTTGGGTCTCAGGGTCTTAGACAGATCTTGAGGTTAGAATTAGGGTCATGTCTCAAGACACGATCAAGGTCTGGTTGGATTGAGGGTTGAGCCTTAGTATCAGTGACGAGTCTAGAGGTTGGGTTCAGGGTTGAGTCTCGAGTTAGGGTCAGTTATCGAGATAAGGTCTCGAGGTTGGGTCTAATGGTCTTAGATAGATCATAAGGTTAGAATTAGGGTCGTGTCTAGAGACACACTTAAGGTCTAGTTGGGGTTGGGGTTGAGTTTTAGTATTGGCGTCGGGTCTCGATCTCGGGGTCAGGTCATGTGTACGGGTTTAGTCTCGAATCTCAGGGTTAGGATCTTAAGATCGATCTTTGGGTTGGGTCTCAAGCCACAATCGAGTCTTAAGATAAGAGGTCAAGGATCGGGGTTAGGATATTAAGGTCAAAGTCTGGTTTTGGTGTTGAGGTTTAGGGCTGGGTTTTATGTTCAGGTTTTCGGATATTAGGGTCAATGTCGGGTCTCGAGTCTAGGATCAAGGTCAAGTCTTAGTAAGAGTCAAATTGGGGTTGGATCTCAAAGTAGCGATCTCATGGTTTGTGTTGGTCTCAAGGTCGGGGGGTTAGGGTTGGGGTATGATCTTGGGTCTCGAGGTTGGGATCTCATGCTTGCTCTTGGGCCAGGGTTTTGAGTCAATGTTGGGGTCGGTTCTTATATCAGGTTTGTCTCTTATGTCGGGTCCTAGGTCGGTGTCAGATCGGGAGTCGGGTCCTGCGTTGGGCTGTGACCTGGTCCGGGTTCAGGTGCGAGTCAATGGTCATAGTATTTGCCTATACTATGTACCCGTTTGGATTGACTTATTTTAGGTGTTTTTAAGCCAAAATAGCTTTTAAGCAGTTTTGAAGTGTTTGGGTAAAGTTAAAAAGTGATTATAAACACTTATTTTAAAGCCAATATAACAAAAATAAGCCAAAAGTCATAAGTTAGAAATCCTAACTTATGGCTTTTGGCTTATAAGTCATAAGCCAAAAGCCAATCCAAACAGGCCCTATACCTAAACACTCTTGGAACAATATTTTTTCCTTAGTAACTGAACATTAGAAAATAAGTAAGAAATCCACTTATTTTTTCAGGATGACATTTCCAATAGAAAATATTTTCCTTCGTACCAAAAACACGTTATATGTTTAGGACGTGTGATTATTTAACTTAATGTAATAAATAAGGTTACAATTCGTGACAAGAAGCAAAGAACAAAAAATGTCGAATAGCCTATTCATATCAATATACAAATGTTTTTTTTTAAAAAGGTTAAACAATTAACAAAGGAAAAGAATAGCTAGATATCCATTAGCGTGTTGAGGAATGAGTGCTGCTTTGTCCTGAGCTGGATATCTCTTCAAGGATAACTATAAGTGAAACTATGAAGGCATGATCCACATTTGGATTCACTTTCACCATGAATTTGTCTCTTCCTAGGAATACACTTCCTGCCGTAAACTTCTTATCCATCTACAATTCCAAAAATCCAATAATGGAAATAATAATAATTAAATAAAAAAAATCAAAGTTTTGGGTATATGAAATACAAAGAACAAGTGATCATGAGGAAAAAACAGAGTCCAAGAAGAATAGATGTAATTAATTATTGCCTTCAACTCCTATAAAATATACTACGTATTAAATTAAATTCTTTCAATATGCATGTGTTACACTATAGAAATTCTCACAACGAAACAACTAGTACTTCTTCAGTTTCATTTAATAATATGGTAGTGTTTGATTGGATTATCATTAAACGTGTCATTTTTTCCCTCTCTATATACATGAGTTTGATATAACGTTTGGTTTAATTATCATATAATTATTTCCCTTTCTAGCAAAATATATAAAAAAAATAAAATAGGAAATGGTTTTTACCTGAGCAATTAGAGTAGATGATTGTCCAACAAACATATCACAATTTGACTCCATGTAGCTAGTTTTCATTCTAAAATCACAAACTTGTTCTGACATATTATTGGCTAAAAATATGTCCAGGTTTCTGGTGAATTGAAACATTGAAGAATTCTTGGCACTAAATATGAGGTCCTTTTCATCAGTGCTACCTCCCTTGAAAGTTTGCCATCTACTATGCCACGTAAAATGCTGCACCAAATGTATTTCATCAACACCTTAACTTCATAGACAAGTACTCTATAATTTGAGATGAGTTTTATTTAGAAATAAAAGCATAACGACTTCTCCATACATGCTCCATCTGTCTTAAAATAAGTATCCTTTGTTTTAAAATAAGTATCGCTTTAGAAAAATAAAAAAATTATCCTATAATAAGTATCATTTCAAAAAACCAAGACAAATATAGTAATTATTTTCAAGTATACGTGAAATAAAATTCACGTTTAATTAATTTCCAAAAAACATCTAATAAAATGAATAACATGGTAAACTACGACACTTTTTTTTTTTACCCCTCCATAGAAGCTCCCACATTTTCTTGAAGAGATCCCTCTAGGTTTTGTTTTACAACACTAACTTTCTTTTTAGTTTGTGATATTACGCTTACTTAGGCCAAATTCATAACCGGCTAAACTTGTTCGGTACTTTCATTTTTACAACACTAGTGATGTTTTATAAAAGAGGAACATATAAGAAAAAAAACTTAATTATATTACCTTGCTTTTAAGGGTAAGAATTGGTACATTAGCAGCATCAAAGATGATCAACTTGCTACGAAAAAACCCCAAAACATTTTCAATAGTGAAGACGATATTATCATAATCATCTTTAACTTCATATCCATGCCCACCCAAGAAGTAAACTTTCTTCTTTATGATTAGTTGAAGAGGTTGAGGAGAACAAAATTGTGGACCTATCACAATTGTTTTGTTATTAACTCCTTCCATATGTGTATACTTGTGATTAAACAACTTCTACAAAAGAAATTGTTGGTATATATAATTTAGATTATCCAAGGCAATCTTAATTATAAAAAGAGATTATAAAAGAGGGTGACGATGAGGATGATACTTGAATTTATCTACAATTTCTTGTCTATTTATATTGGATAATTTGTCTCGTATATGAATTATTAATTGCTTACAAAGTCAGATATTCAAAAGCACACGGTGAAAGAATATTCAAAGCGACAAATAATTTACAATTGAAAAGTCGTTCATGTTACTTACTTGTCAAAGAATATAATAATATAAATCAACATAGACAATCAATTATAAGGTTCAAGGTTGAAATGTATTCTTTGGATAAGCTTTTTATATATATATATATATATATATATCTTGGATTTGGATAGATTAATGAAAGTATGACATATTTATTTATATTTTTATATATATTAGAAGAGAGAGTTTCAAAGGCTGCTTATTGGTCATTCAATTGGTAAGTGGGGATATTTTTGTCATTCCAACTTCTCAAAGTGATAAGCATCGCATAGAAAACTTGCTTAAAAAGGTTATCCCTCATGCTTATTTATTTAGACCTTATCAATAATTCTAAAAAGAAGTCACATTTTTCTCTTAAATTACAAATGATGCCCTAAGGTGAAATGTCATTGAGTATTGTGGGGCCATTAACATAACACTTGTCAATTGTGCTCTAATTTCCCCATATATTTTCCATTTTCATTTTAATTTGGTGAAAGACAATTATTTGTTTTATACCCAAATTAATACTTTAAAGTGTGTAAATTATCCTACTTTAATTAACTTCATATATATTTCAGTTGAATTTGATGAAGGATTATTAAAAGTGAGAGTGGAGATAAATTATAATTAAATAATTTATTGAAGTAATATGTTTATTGGTTAATCATAATTAAATAATAAATTTTTGTTTATAAACACATCGCATATACTCTTTCTTCCTTTTCACTTTACTGATTGGCTATTTTTCCTTTTTACTTGTTTAATAAAAAATTAATAAAGA
>JAJOOO010013839.1:0-12964 GCA_029582685.1 Solanum piurae | reverse complement strand
GTGCACTCATTAGAATACATGAATAATGAAAGCTAAATTATAATTTGCTAATATAAATCGCCTATCACTCGTTTTACGGAATTACACTTCGATTTACATCATAGATCCCCCAATCCCAGCTGTGGTGTTTAGCCACTCATGATTTAATGTAAACATTCAGAAATATAAAATGAAAATATAACAAGAAAATACTTACGAGAATAAGCAAATCAACAAGCACTTTGATAATTCAAGAAACATAAATCCAACCTTCAAACTTGATTTAATGTTATAATCGAAAACCAAAACTAAGAATAATGGAAACTGTCTTCTTCCTTCACGATAAACAATGAGATAAAAACTAAAAAATGACCTAATTATTTCAAATAAAGTGTTTTAAAAAGAGTCCTACTCGAAGTAGAACTGTCGGACACCTCACGGATGCTACCACGATCCGCCAAGGGCTTCACGGTCTGTGAAGCCCTTTCTTCACTTAGAACTCCTCAACTTGGGTCTTCAATGCCTGCACACTGGAATTTGCATCATGGACAACACCATGGACCATTAAAGAGACCACGGTCCATCTGGGTGTCTATGGTCTTCACTTAGAATTTCCCAAGTTTAGGTCTTCAATGCCAGCATACTGAAAATTGCATCACGGACAACACCACCGACCATTAAAGAGACCACGGTCCGTCTGGGTGTCCGTGGTCTTCACTTAGAATTTCCCAAGTTTGGGTCTTCAATGCTACCATACTGGAAATTGCACCACGGATGCTATCACGATCCTTCTTGATCTTCACGGCCCGTAAAGGGGTCGGTCCGTGATCTTCACTTGGTTTGTCAGCAACTCAGATTCCATCTTGCATTTCCATCTTTTCTATCTTCTTTCACTTCCACTTGTTTCACCTATACAAACATTACCAAACACATTATATCCACATAAATACACTCGATTCTAGTATGAATTCTTAGTTTTCAAGCATCAAATGTGCCAAGATTTTGCGGCACATCAACACCCTTAACTTAGATCCATTACTTGTCCTCAAGTGATGAGAAAACAATACATTCAGCCCTCAAATCATTCAAACACTTTTGAAACTACGCAGCAGCCATCTCAAACACAATTTGTATCCAAAACCATGAATTTAACATGCAAGGATCAATATATGACATCTCATTACTCACAGTTGATAATGCTTATGCCTATGAACTATCAGCTAACATAATCTACTCTCAAATGCAATCATTGTGTCCTCACACCAAAGAAGTCCCTCACTCATGATAATTGGGACTAAGTACTACGCTCGCACTCACAAAGAAAATTCTAACACTAACAATAAACTACCATAGGCTTGCCCTTGTTTTCTACTCTCTTTCTTTCAAATACCCGGAATAGGATCACTGTAGGACTTTATCTGCTTGTAACATAGGCTCAAGCATTTGGGTTTGTGAGTGACTAGTCCCTTGGCTCTCTAAAGTTTCGTTTACACACAACTCTTTTCTGAGCGATTCCCTCTATTTCTTCATTTCAGCACATCTCAGCAACCATTATTTTCTTTTTCTTTTTCTTTTTCTTTTTTTCTTTTTCTTTTCTTTTCTTTTCTCTTTTTTTTTTATGTATTCAGCTCACTGGTTGAACCTTCTTTTTCACTTTTTCTTTCTGCTCGGATTGCAATCACTCTCAACTTAGGATTTTGACATGAGTTGTGACATCGTATCTTCAGAGACCAAAGGATATGATATTTACTGGGTAAGAACAAAAACTAATTTTCAGGCTCAAATCGGGTTCAAGTGATAAGCTTTTTATTTGGTGCTTTATTTTTGCCTTTTTTTATGACTTAACAAAGATGGCCTATTGATCCTTTCCTATCTGGTTATTCTCCAATTTAAGCAATACTACTCGGGCAAGTTCTAGTTTCTGCTCCTAGCGTTAGCCTTCTAGCAAACCTCACACACACACATGACACAGGACTACATTCTCCAGTTTCTTGGTTCACCAATTTATTTCCAGATTAGCAATGTTCAACACGTGAGTACCTAAAATGTCATCTAAAGATCCTAACAGTCAAATCTCATATCAAGGTAATCATTTCACCCAGATTAGCTGATGCACAACTCAGCACACAAACACTTCATATCTTTATCAACACAAAAACAAAAACATCACAGTTTTCACAATAAACACATACTCTACCTCCATTCATCCTACCAGCTAGAATGGCAGGTTGCTCACCACCCCCTCCCCAAACAAAAAGACTTTGCCTTCAAAGTCAATGAACAAAAACAAAACAGGGCTATGAGGAAGGGTCATACCTACAGTGCTCTAGGTGCCGGTATCCAGATCAATATCGGCAACCTTATCAATGGGTGCACTCTTAGAAACGAGCTCAGGCTCAGGCTGGCTAGCAGTAAGTACAACAGGTTCTACACTACCAGAAGCGCCAACTAACATTGCATCTCGTTGTTATTGCGTAAGTGCTTCTTTTTCCCTAGTTTCCTTCTTGGATGCCCTGTGGGCTTTCTTTTATTGCCTTTTTTCTTCTTTGGACAGGTCAGCCGGTAGCTCATCATCAAATTCTCCAGCTTTTTTCTTTCTCTTGCCGGATTTGCTTTTAGGAATTTCCCCCAGAAATCGTCAAGGGACCGAGTGGTAGGCTGCTCACTAAATATCTTCAATAAAGACTCTGGTATGACTGGAGTGGGCACCTGTACCGCCTTTTTATCTAGTTTAGCAACTTGGGCTCGCATCTCAGCCAACTGCTTCTTGAAATCTTCACTATTGCTCGACCCGGTAGCCTGCAACTGTGTTTGGACAAGGGCCTCCAAGCCATCCATCATGTTCTTCAAATCAACAAGCTCCTTTCGCATTTCATCTTTTACACGCTTCTCCGAAGCTAACACATCGTGCTCTATGAGCTGGGTCATCTGGTTGACAATTTAGTCGACCAAAGTCCTGGTCTGTCACTGATCTGCAACCAACCTTTCAAGGAAAGCAGTGGGAAGAGTGATATAAGTACTTGTAGCCTAGGAGTCTGATGTTGGTGGGGATGGTGGTGCCCTCGAAGCTGGCTGTGATGGCTCACCCTGCTCAGTTTGGCCTGCAACCTCTGGGATGACTACTGGTGTATGAGGTACTACCGCTAATGGTCCCACCGCTCCTAATTTTCTCCCAAAAAGAGGATTGTAAAAGGTCAAAGTCAATTTATAGAACTCAACGTGAGTAGAGGTCGATCCCACAGAGAATTTCTTTATAGAAATGATTTCACTGTTGCGTTTACTTAACTGTCGTTATTATTTCCTAAAGAAACAGTTACGGAAAGTAAAATGGGTTTAGTTGTGATGTTCTAGTAACAAATATTGGTAATCAAAATCCAGATTAACAATTAACAGAGTTTTAAGTTCTAAAGTTGTTTCGATGATTAAATGAAACTAGGATTGTGTTCCCCACAACGTTACAGCTAATGTTTTTTCGTAATTGAGTTTCAGGCAATTTATCTCTACAAAATACATACGAGTTAAATTTATCTAATACTTTTCAGTGTAATCAGATAATTTTCACTCAAGTCCTCTCGGTCCCAGAGTGTTACTAGCTTTACTCTCACTTACAATAGTGTTAAAGTTCTTTTCTCTCGAACTCAAACTTTGACTCTATTTCTTCTGGTTAATTTAACTTTTTCCTAACTATCATTTTTCTCTCAAACAAATGACAGATATAGGCTCACTCCAATGTGTGCACTCACTAGAATACATGAATAATGAAAGATAAATTATAATTTGCAAATATAAATCGCCTATCACTCGTTTTACGGAATTACACTTTGATTTACGTCATAGATCCCACAATCCCAGCTGTGGTATTTAGCCACTCATGATTTCACGTAAACATTCAGAAATATAAAATGACAACATGACGAGAAAGTACTTACGAGAATAGGCAAATCAACAAGCACTTTGATAATTCAAGAACCGGAAATCCGACATTCAAACTTGATTCAATGTTAAAATTGAAAACCAAAACTAAGAATAATGGAAATTGTCTTCTTCCTTCACGATAAAAAATGAGATAAACACTAAAAAATGGCCTAATTAATTCAAATAAAGTGTTTTAAAAAAGAGTCCTACTCGAAGTAGAACTGAACTGTCGGGCACCTCACAGATGCTACCACGGTCCGTCAAGGGATTCACGGTCCGTGAAGCCCTTCGTGATCTTCACTTAGAACTCCCCATCTTCGGTCTTCAATGCCTTCACACTGGAAATTGCATCACGGACAACACAACGGACCGTTAAAGAGACCACGGTCCATCTGGGTGTCTGTGGTCTTCACTTAGAATTTCCCAAGTTTGGGTCTTCAATGCCAGCATACTGGAAATTGCATCACGGACAAAACCACAGACCGTTAAAGCGACCACGGTTCATCTGGGTGTCCATGGTCTTCTCTTAGAATTTACCAAGTTTGGATCTTCAATGCAACCATATTGGAAGTTGCACCACGGATGCTATCACGATCCGTCTTGATCTTCACGGCCCGTAAAGGCGTCCGTGATCTTCACTTGGTTTGTGAGCAACTCAGATTCCAGCTTGCATTTTCATCTTTTCTATCTTTTTTCACTTCCATTTGTTTCACCTGTACAAACACTACCAAACACATTATCTCCACATAAATACTCTCGATTCTAGTATGAATTCTTAGTTTTCAAGCATCAAATGTGCCGAGATTTTGTGGCACATCAATCAGCCTTGCTTGTCTTCAACTTTTTCAGCTTTTCTGCTCCTTTTTTCCGACAATGTCCTTGTCTTACTCTTTTGCCTTCGTAGCTGCAAATTAGCACTTTAACATCAGTTTAGAGCATAAAATAGGCATTGAGGACACTAAAACTCTTTATATGAAGCCCTAAATGAGTCGAAATCCCTGACTCATCAACACCCCCAACTTAGACTTTTGCTTGTCCTAAAGTAAAACACAAGATCAATCAGTTCAACAAAGATGTCTACAAATAGTGCTACTCAAGACTCAACATGAAGGAACATGAGGTTCAATATACCCATGCAATGTTCAATTGTGCACTATAAATTTCACACTTTGACTAGTCATCATCAAATAGAACTCAAACTCACAGTGCTTGCTTCAAATGCAAATTCAAGCTCAACAAAAGTATTTGAATGCCCTCACGTCAAGAATGATTACATGCTCACACTAAGATAATCAAAATTTCAGAATTTAGGAAACAAAAGAAACTCTCACACTCTCAAAGATAAACACATGTATCATTATCCCCATAGGCTTACCCGTATTTTCCAATCAACATGACATTAAGCTCAATTAAGATCACAAAGGTCTTTCAAGGCTTGTAACGGGGCTGAGGGTAAAGGAATGATCATTTTGGCTTAGTGACTTTCACCTTCATGAAGCATGGCCTGCATTTCACTTTTTCTCCTTTTCTTTCACTTTTTTTATTTTCACAATCCACCCTATATTCTTTTAAGCATGACTCATTGGATACCCCATTTCTTTTATCCATTGTACAAACTTTATTTCAACAATTCTTTCCTTTTTTGATCTTTTTTCTTCTCTCTCTTTTTATATGGAGGGGTTCCATTTTTTTCAACATGATTCTTCAAGGGCGAATTTCTCAAACTTCTTTACTTTCCTCCCTTTTTTACCACACCCTTTGGCCTAAGTTGGCTATTCAAAAGGACAAATGCTTCATGAATATTTTAGGTGGGAAGGAAAGAGGTCAAATGTGCTTAATTTTCATCCAAAGAAAAGGATAGGCTCAAACGGTGCCAAGCAAGGTTCACACTCTCCCAAGGTGGTCACAAAGTGGTATAATAGCAAATTTGGTTCACTCTCCACAAATTGTGCCTAAGATCATCTCTATCAGTTGCCTACATTAGTCGATTGGACAAACGGAGAAAGTTCTAGGTATTATCACACACACACTTCAAGATAACCTCACCACACATGGAATTCAACACAATCATCAAACAAGACTCTAAAATTTTAGCTCGATTGCAACGATCATCACAAGATTCATTTCAACAACTGACTAGTCACAATGAGATGCTAAGAGTTCACATATGATTTATGCAACTCAAATTTGCCTCATTGGAATCGCACACACATATCGTTCAATCAAGAGCACTATTTAAGTCATCGGTATTGATCGCAACCGACACTCAAATTTGCCAGAGGACAGCCACATTCACAAACACCAAGAGGTGACAAATTTTTAATTTGGGTGAAAACCAACATTCACATTAAAAACCAATGGATCAAAAACCAATAGTCAAAAAAAATATTATCCGTAAAAATAGCCCTAAAGAGGCAGGTATAAATATACCTCACCCCGCCAAAACAAAACAAGCAATTGTCCTCAAATGTGAATGAACTAAAAAGTCTAAAAATAAAGTTGAAAGAGAGTCAAGATCCCCCTGTCAGATTCAGCCTGAGGTGAACTCTGCATATCTGTGACTCCCTCAGTCTGGGCATCAGTGCCCGACTCAGCTCCATCATTTGATCCACTGGAGCCCACCATAAATGTATCCCGAAAAGAGGCCTCCACGGCTGTATGCACCATTGCGCCCTCGAGGTCCTCCAGATCATCATACACTATTGCATCTCGTGTACCAAGCTCCTCTACATCAGTCTCGGGAGCATCTGACTCAGCATCATCGTCATCCATAGCAGCATATCCGATCGTAGTAGCCGAAGGGATCTCAGAAATGGCTTGAAACTCTATGCTCGTGACCTCAGGAAGATCCACCGTGCCAAAGAACATAGACAAATCTGTGGATTTGAGCTCATCCATATCATGTCTCAGGCGAGTAATATCAGCTCTCAAGGCTGTCACATCGTCATATTGACTCCTACCCTGCTCAGATGCCTCCACTCTTACCGTGAGGGCATCCAATGCTAAGCCATGGGCAGTAATCAGATCCGGTGCCCTCTCAACTCAGCCCAGATAGAAGCTAATACAGTAGCAATGGCTCTCTCAATCATCCCAGCAACAGCAGCCTCTACCCAAGAGGCACGTACATCAGTAGATTGGGTGAGATGGACCATCTTGAACAGTATAGTCTTGGTCAATAGGGACCGAGAAGTAGTACCAGTAGAGGGATGAGCAGTAGCAGAACTAGAAGGTAAAAAGGTATAGGTGGTAGGGGTTCCTGAAGGCTCACCGACCTGAGTAGGAGGGACTATGTATGGATCGAGCATTTTTACATCAACAGTCAAGGAAGTGTCGATCGGCACAGCTCTCCTCCTCTCAGCCACATCCCTAGTGTACTCGGTCCGATCCTCCAGAAGTCAGTAGAGGAAGTAGGAGTCATTTACACATCCATCTTCTCCACTAAAAGCACTCGACGACTTCGGCACAGCTCTATGATCAACACCGAGAATGAGAGAGAAGTTTGACTCTAATTAGACCTCATGGCCATCTCCTACTCGATAATCAGGCCGAGATTTAGTTTATCTCGGTCCATGATGCTTCCCAATAATGCAGCCTTCAGATTCCTGAGTATAGACTCATTTTGTGAGGGCATCAAAGTGCTGCTGATAAACCCGAACCAAAACCTAGCAGCCACATTCAAATCCTTCTTCTCTATCGAAACTCCTGCCTCAATCCATGGCAGTGTGATGTCCGTGGTCAGAGGAGAAAACCAACCCTTCAAGTCATCCAGGTTCTTCTTCTGTATCTGATCCACCAAGAAGTGGATTACATTCATCGTACACCCTAGCACCTCATTTATATCGGTGTTGCTGCACTTCACCTTTCTTCCCCGCACCACTATATGGTCCACCGGTGCGAATGAATTGGCCTTATTATTTCCCTTAGGCACTAACTTCCCGTACTCTGCATAGAATTCATGAACCCAAGAAGGAATGTATGAGCCTCGGGGCCAGATAAAGATCTCAAATTTGTGGAACTTGCTAGTGTTCCATACCTCTGGGTACCTGTCTACTACTCCATTTGTAAACAATCTCTTCTCCTCAAGGATGTTCTGTAATCCCACAGCCTTAAGTCTGTTCAACGACTGAGGAGAGGGTGGTGCCTAAACTGGTGGCACTAGAGATACCTGCTCAATCGTCTGTGTTGGAGGTGGAGGAGATGTAAAAGGCACCGGGATCCTGGACAGATCATGGAGTGACTTAGAGCGCAACTCCACTCTTCTCATATGTAATGTCTAGTCGTCCTCCGGCTCAGATATGGAGACTGGTGATCTATCTCTCGAGTTGCCCTCACCGTTTAACTCTGATGTTGTGAGGTGGGTTGTATAAATGATCATACTCTCTGAGCTCATCTCCGCTAAAGTTGGCTCAGCAGGCCCTTTGCTTTTTCCTGTACCATTCCCCCCTGTTGGAAGAAATTTGGCCTGAAAAGCCCGTGCGGGCGTAGCATCCTCATTTATCACAATTCTTCGTGCTCGCTTACGGGGTGGTTGATTCCTTCCTGGTACCTTAGGTCTGGTCATACCTGCAAAACAACGTCTAATAAATCAATATGTTAGAAATAGTTTGAAAAATATCAAAATTTAAAAATGTGCAGAAAAACTCGCCGAGTAATTCGGCAAGCCAAGTCGGGCTCGGCGAAAGTTGTCGAATAAAATTGCTCAGAATTCAACATAAGTCGGCGATATCTAGGGCATTTTGGCAATTCGTCGACACCATTCGGAGAACTAAAAGTAGCTCACTGAATATTACAAAATATTTTCTAAAATTTGAGGCTTAGAAAGGGCAATCTAACAAACATTCAGCTAGCTCATGCATATCGCCGAATGTTATAGAAACATTTCATCAAATTTTGAGAATAAAAAGATGATCCAAGAGTCATTGGGTGAATCGTCGAACCATTCGGCGAGCTCACCAAAAGGTCCTTCGTGCTAATTTTTTACCCCGACCTCTAATTTCTAACCCACAGCCCCTAAGAATCAAATTAAATACCTATTCTATGCAATTAAGGTTAGACCCATACCACTAATGACCTCGGGGTACTCAGACTTCCTCCGATTTGTCCAAAATTGACCAATCATCGTCTTTTACCCTTAAGAATGAGGTCACCTACTCTATCATTGGGCAAAATCAGTCGATCAGTGCAATTGGGGTTACTTAGACTTCACCCACACCAGACCCAACATATAATCAACACATACCCACACTTTCAATCAGTTAACACATGAGATTCGACAATTATAGGCTAAAACCCGCATAAACAAGATATGACAATGGCATACTCTAACAAAAATCATTCAAACAATCAAGATGACGCACATAATTCAACAAGGATACGAGCATGCATTGGAAACTACTAAAAATTAAAGCGGGTGTCTAATCACCAACCTCAAAATCAGACAAAAGAGTGCTAGGCAAGTGAATAAGAATGCTAAAATTTAAAGATTCTCCCGATTAATTGATCCCCACACGAAATTAACAAGAAAAAAGATCTAAAAATGGGTTGTGAAAGTGCAAAGATCGGAAAATATGAAATAAAGAAAGATTTTTAATTAAAAACGGTTGAGGCCTTTTTTACCCTTCAATTCGTGCGCCAATCGTTGACACCCACTTATGTCACCGACCATTTGGTGATGCGCCGAATGACTCTTTCGTCCGCTGAATGTTACAGAATCCCATCCAACACGTTGGTCAAAACAGCGGTCTAGATCGGGCTCGCCAACCTGTTCGGCGAGTCGTCGACTGGAACCTAGGCTGGCCTAATTGCTCCTCTTCCCAAAACTTCAAATTTTCAACATGCACATCCAATACCCGTTATTCAAACAAAAATAGTAAAAACTAAAACCTTGGGTTGCCTCCCAAGAATCACTTTATTTAATATTGTGGCACGATGAACACACGCTTTCAAGGTTCATTCTTTGGGTTAACCATGGTATCACTCGGTAGACTCTATTTTTGCCTTGGGTTTAAATGGGACAAGATTTGACCAGACAGTGTTTCCAGCTGCTTAACAGACACCGAGTGAGAAGTAAGCGTCTGGTTCAGAGAAGAGACGTCATCTTTCATTTCCTTTAGAACCTTGTATGATCCTTCCACTTTGATGAGAATACGCGCAAGCATATCTTCTGTGCGGAAATTTTTGGGATCAGTCATTTGCTCTTTTGGCTTTTGACGCTCATGTGAGGTACATAGTGATCCTTGTCGCCATCCCTCTCCCTCCAGTATGTACCAAGGTCATGCCATTTCCTATCACGGTCTCTCCAACCTTCATCACGCCCTCTATTCCAACCTTGGTTCCCGCTTGGCCTTGGATAGTTCAGACAGAAGCCTCCTCCTTGATTTGCCAGAAAATTCACTTCCTCATTGTACATAGCCTCAAAGTGTGCATCATCAAGGTTCACTCCACTAACTCCAACGACATGCATACTATTATTTTATAGATTCAACCTTTAAGATGTATTGCGTCAAATGGTGGGAATGATCGGGTACGCCAAATTTGTCGGCGATCTGCTAAACTGAAATGTTGCTCGCCCCCATACATCTTTTCAAGCACTTTCCTTACTCAATCTGTACAAACAGCACACTATTATTTTACCAAGATAACAAAAAGGCGAGTAAATGGTTTTGGGTTGCCTCCCAAACAGTGCCTTAGTTAACGTCGCAGCACAACGCAAGTTAACCTTCAGACCTCACTCTTGGGTTTAGCCATAGTGTCATTAGGCAAACCCCCTTGTTGTCTCGGATTGAGATGAGATGAAATATGACCCATTGGGTTTCTAACTGCTTGATCGAAACTGAATGAGAGGTGACAGTATGGCTAAGGGTAAACACGTCTTCTTTCATGCCTTTCAGCATTTTGTCTGACCCTTCAACTTTGTTTAGGATACGCGCGCGAGAGCATATCCTCGGACCTACCACCTTCCAAATCCTTGGGCTTTTGTCACTCGTGTGGCGGCACATATATATCTTTCTCCCCATCCTTCCAATTTGGATTTTGATCCCTCCATTCACGGTCTCGATCTTTCCATCCTTCGTCTCTAGCCCAACCTTGGTTACCACCCTGTCTTGGGTAATTTGAACGTTAACCACAGCCTTGGTTTGCTAGAAAATTTACCTCCTCGCTATACAGTGCTTCAAACTTCATTTCTTCAGGATTCGGACCCCCAATTTCCACAGCATTGACACCACGAGCCCCATCCCCCATGACATTCTTGGATAAAATATCGAGTTGCGTCATGATCTTGGCCATGTTTTGGTCTCTCTCATTATCTTTCTCAACATGTTCCTTGGATAGCTGAAATGTGCCCGGTGAGACCTAGTCTTCGCGGGTGTACCACGCCATGTTGATGGTTGTCATGCCATTGAGAAGTTGAGCTGCTACTGCATATGGTTGTTGCATTAATCCTCCAGGTGAGAGTTGGTCAGCTACACCTTTGTTTACTGAGTCTAGACTCCGGTAAAAGTATTGAAGAAGCACATTATCAGGTAGACCATGGGTTGGGCATTGTAGCACCAATTTTTTAAATTGGAGCCAAGTTTCGTGCAGAGGCTCTCCATTCAAACGCTTGAAACTTTGGATGCTATCCCGAATAGTCATCATCTTCGAGGAAGGGAAAAATCACACATTAAATGCGGTGACCACCTCCTACCACAAAGTGATCGAGTTACGTGGTAACTCAGCTAGACATTTGCATGCCTCCCCCATCAATGAGAAAGGTAATAGCCTTAATCTAACTGACTCTTGCGAGATGTTTTTGAACGAGAATGGTCCACACATATCTATGAAGTTTCGAAGATGCTCATGTGGGTCTTCATGTGCTAATCCACTGAAGAGTCCCTTTAGTTGCAAAAGTTGCAACATGGTGCTCGTTATGTGGAACACCGCATTTCCCTCTGCTGGAGGTAGACGGATGGCTCCAACACCTCCCATGAGATGTGGACCATTGATGTTGGGCTCTTGGACATCGTTGAGGTTGCCGATGTCGTCCTGATGGCCCACCTGGCTCACGTTACTACCATTAACACTCATACTTTTTGAAATGTTTACACAATCAATCAAAACAAAAATAAAAATTAAGTTAGTAAGCTACCACGAATAAGAACGGAAACTCTATTAAACTAAAAATTCTCAAAAAACACCACTCCCCGGTAGCGGCGCCATTTTGATGCTTACCGTGACTAACGACACTAACCTACGGTACGAGTGTCTACGATCGTTGATAATATAGTAACCCAACTTAAGGTTGGGTTCGTGTCCCAAGGGAGTGGTTTTGAGAATTGATAGAAAAATAAAATTTAGTTCTAATTAGTCGTAGCTAAAGACATTAACGAGTAAAAACATAGTAAATCAAAGGGGGTGACACAAAAGTGTCAAATTTTGATTTGGGGGTTTGTCACAATTAGTAAAAACAACAAAAATAATAAGAAAAGCAAGTATGGGTAAGAATTATTGGGATGTTACCGCAATACAAGTTGAGATAAGAAGTTGGGTACATGCCTTTGAAAGGAAATTTGTAAGATAATGGTGACTAGGCTAAGCCTTAAAAGGAAATAAGTTCCCTCTCGGGCAACTTACCCCGTTTCAAATGCGTTCCTATCGGACACCCATTTGCCGCATGAAGACCAGCCTACGCCTTACCCCACTAACTCTCTCGAGCTGAGTGTTAGGATATGGGACTAGGGCTCACCCTCTCGGGCTGAACCTCATGTCGACCCACTCCTTAGGCCATCAGTCTAGTGGTCTTGGTTTTGCGACCTCCCTCTCGGGCAAGCCGAAAACACATGGGTGGCTTTGTATTTGCAACTACAAATCCTTTAGGTTAAACCACAACCACTAGGTGAAATCACCATCAAACTACATCTAACCTATCAGCAAGCAAGACCCAACAATAATATCAACTCATATTTGCTAAATCACACCCCAAGAATGGGGGTTTTTAGCCACACATCAAGAAATAACAAAATACACCTAAAATGATAGTGAAATCAAATGGGTATAAGAAATTAAACCTTAATTTAAGCAAAGGAAGAAG
>JAJOOO010013836.1:0-25895 GCA_029582685.1 Solanum piurae | reverse complement strand
CTCCTTTTAGGACTCCTTTTCTAGTAGGAAAGGTTTTAGGACTCTATAAATATAGGTTTGTTTCTTCTAACACAAGAACAATAACATCCACAATGTAGTCGTTTAAAGAGTCTTGTTTATGGGGAGATTTTCTCCTAAACATATTTATGTTTTTCTTTATTAGTTTTATAATATGTTTTTAGTATATTTTTATTTGTCGTCTAATTTATCGATCATATGATTTGCAAATTTGTAAGCTTCCGCATGACGCCATATTCGCCTCCATAACCCAACACAAGTCAATGACAACTGTTGTAAAGAAAAGAAAGTAAAGGTGAAAGTGAACTGAAAAATAGAGCACAAGAGAAGAAAAAGCTATTCTGGTCTTCTTTATTTCTGATGCAACTTGAAAGTAAGAGAACTGCCTATTAAATAGGCTTACAACGGAACTGAAATACTAAAATTTAGGTACCCTCTAATTACTAATTAGCTATTAGTCTGGCACAATATCTAAGCTTACTAAATTAAAATAACTAAGACTTGGTCAAGTATCATTGAATCACTTCTCAACACTCCCCCCCTCCCCGATTCAAACATACAAACTCCAAGTTGACCTCTGAAGAACTTGTGCTTTGCTTAGGGAAGTGACTTCGTGAAGATGTCTGCTCTTTGTTCGTTTGTAACACAAGAATTCAAAATAATTTCACCAGTAGAGAAGACCTCAAATATAGTGATAGTGAAAAAGTTCAGTTGTACCAGTTGGTTTCTGATTAAAATCTGCATAAATGATGCATGCATAATCACTATCAGTAAAGCCAGTTAATGTGAAATTTGTTATCTTAGAATACCAAATGTCATGCTCTGTTGTCCCAGCTATATATCTCAGTACTCTATTTTTAGCTCCAAGGTGAAGCTTGCTTGGATTGGGCATAAATCTCGATATGACTCTGAAACCAAATGAAACATAAGCTTGACCCACAGATTCACTAACCCCTTCTATTAAACAAGAAAATATATTTATATCCCCAACTACATGATTGAGACAATGATCTCTCTATATATGTATATGCTAGTAGGAAATAGTATAACAGGTACACGTTTATTTATTTAGCAGAAAAATAAAAAAAAGTTTTATGAATTTTATTTGTTGTGTGAAACTCAATTAAGAAAAAAAAAACTATGCGGGGTGGAGCGGAGCAGGTCTATGTGGAGTGGGGCGGGGCGGATTGAAAACACAATGTTTTTCTATGTGGGGCGGACCGGGGCGGGTTAGTATGTTTGCGGGTCTATGCGGGTTTGCCCCACAACCGCCCCGCCCCGCCCCATTGCCATCCCTATTCTCCTTCGAGTTGTCTTTCTTTCTCTTCTAACTCTTCTATTTTTTTCTCTACATTAATGTTTCTTCATTTTCCAATTTATATTTATTATATATCTTGATAATTATTACTATGTGTAACAAATATATAATGTTGTGGGATAATTTTGAGTTTCCTAAATGTTTCTCTAATTAATGGCTGAATTTTTAATTTTCTTTTTTGTATGGATTACTTCTCTAGATATTATTATTGAAGTTCAACGTTTTCACCACTTGCAATTGTAGTAGTAAGCTAAGTGAAAATAAAAAAATGTTAGATGTTGGACTTGAGTTAAAACATAGTGTTTGGAATAGGTATAAAGGTTCCATGTTCTATAATGTTTCAGTCAATTCTCCATTCTATTATTTGTTTCCGGGAAAGTAGGATACCTATAAAGGGTCATTGAGGCAGAGGTATAAGGAATATAACACATTTAGATTCTTTTTCAGTTTACCGAGGACATGACCTTCAATAGGAGGATGTGGGGAACGAGGATTAGGAAAGGGGGTCAGTAATAAATAGTTTCACGTCTTATGTTTCCTACTAGTACTATTAGTCTTATTTCCGGTATTTTTTTATTTTATTATTTCCATATTTTTTTCTTCTAATTATTTTTCTATTACTGCCTGTTGTCTCTTATACTTTTGGTTTTCTTACTATCGCATTGTTGTTATTGCTTATGTTTCCACAAATGTTGTGTTTTTTTTTTATTTCCTTGAGCCGAGGGTCTATTGGAAACAACCCCTCCACCTGCACAAGGTAGGACTTAGTCTATGTATACTCTACCCTTGCTATACCATACTTGTGGATTACACTGATATGTTGTTGTTGTATTCATGTTCATGTATACTGATTAGATAGGCTACTTCGTACTTGATATGAAAATATTTATCACAATATTTTTTATATAGAATGTTAAAAAACCCCTAAAAAGATGATAGAATTATGAAAAAATGTTTGATTGGCAAAGATAACTCTCATCTATCTATATATAATAGGAGAAGAAAAATGTGACACATATTAACACCATATAATTTCTAGAATTTCTGTACAATTAAAATTAAAATTAAAACTAAAATGAAAATTAAAATATGTTGAGGAAGTAAAATTTGTCTGGGGTAGAAAGAGACGTATTGGAGACCCTTATGCTTGTTTATACTTGGTTTCAGTTAAGTGAACGAATTAACTTGAAGAGGAGATGCACGATGAGGACATGTGAGAGGTTGGCTATGGTGGGTCTGAGGGGAGGTAGAGGTAGGCCGAAGAAGTACTGATGACATATGATTAGATAAGATGTTAAACAAATGCAGCTTACTGAGGACATGACCTTAAATAGGAGGATATGAAGGTCAAATATTAGATTAGAATGTTAGCATAGTAGTCACGCGTTTTCTAGTTTCCCTTCTCAATAGTATTGGTATTTTTTTCTTCTATTTTCTTATACTTTCAGTTTATCGTTTCCTTTGCTTCAGTTATGGTATTATTTGTTTGTGCTAATAGTATTATGAATTGTATTCTCTTTTCCTTATTGTTTTCTCATGCTTTACTTGAGATGAGGTCTATCAGAAACAACATTCCTATCCTCAAAAGGTTGGGGTAAGGTTGCGTACATTGTTTTATTAGAGCATATGCTGCTAGAATGACTGAAAGCCAACATCTATTGATGAAACACTTGAACGCAGATGGCTTTAAACAACAAATTTCTGTTAATCTCTTTTCTTGTTTCCGCACCCTCACCCTGATTCCTACTTTCCTATGTTTTGGTCTATCTTACATAACGTTCAAATCTCAATAGAGACATGTCATAATCATTGTGAAGTCTTTATAAGAGTGTTTAGACTATAAAAAAATGTTCACAATATAAGTGGAAATTATGTATTTACCTTATTACCAACTTGTTTTCTGCTTACAATGCCTCTTATATCTCTTCAAAAACTTTTTCATGCTTCCATTGTTTGCATGCAGGTGGGAAAAGATCTTAGTACAGAAGAAGCAAGAATACTCATGTCATATGGTTGAGTACCTAACACCTTGGAACAATGCTCAAGTATTGTGACAGAGTTATTCATGACAGAATAATGGAGAGTGGAAGTCAAAAATTGAGAAGTTGCTTGTGGCTGGATAGAATGGTGGCTCCATAGTTGAAAAAACCGCGGACCACAATGTTGCTCAAAATTGCCCTGAAATCAAGTCAGATCTAGAGTAAAAGTCTAGCTTCACTTATCTAAAATCTTCTAAATGACCATCCTTTGTAAACTAGCCTAAAATGTTTTTTTTATACACTTTTGGCTTTATATTTTAGGCACTCTGTCTGAACTAATTGGTTTATGTTACAAAAAGGAAAAAAAATACATTTTTTTTACTAAATAGGATAACTTTTGCAGTAGTTCAAATGGAAATTGTGAAACTGCCTTTGGTTATATGTGGTTTCTTATACTTCAATTATAATTTTATCTTGTTATGACTACTGTTTAGGATGATTTGTTAGGTTATCCATAGTATTTTGCAATGATTTCTTCATTTCGATGATTTGTTGTGAAAACCTTCCTCTTTCTAGGAAGGAAATGTTGGGTTTTATTTGCCTTGACTTTCTTGCATAAATAAGTTTTCCTTTTAGGAAATGGTTTTAATATTTTACTAGTCCTTTTCTTGTAGGAAAGGTTTTAGGACTATATAAATATAGGCTTGTTCCTTCTAACTTAATCAGCATTCACAATGTAGTCCTAGGGTTTTGAGAGTTGTGGTTATGGGGGAGAATTTTGTGTACCTCCTTGTATTTCGAGTGAATTGGTTGAGGTTGTTTCTCTCTATATTTTGTACTCTCATATTTATAGTGGACTGCTCATCTCCTTTGTGGACGTAGGTCGATTGACCGAACCACGTTAAATCTGTCTCTTTTGGTGTGTTTTTCGTTTGTCTTCTTACTCGTGATCTTTCGAGGTTTGCTTTGCTAGCTTCCTCATAACACCTCTTATTTCGGTCCTAACAAGAAAACCACTGTTTTATTAACTTCAAACTCAACTCAAGATTACAACTCAATAATCCAGAACTCAAACTCTGCTCACCAAGAAGTCAAACCCACTTCTTGTTACAACTCTCTCACTCTATTCTCCAAGAAGCCAAACCCATTTCTTGTCACAACTCACTCTTAACTCTACTCTCCAAGAAGCCAAATCTACTTCTTGTTACACTCTCACAAAACTCTAAACACTGATTCAAGACGAATCAATGCAACTCTAAACACAAAAGAAATCCTAAAGCTAGAACTTATTTTCTTCAACTTTTGTGATCTCTCGAATGGGTTAGCCTTTGCTTATGATACATTTTTTGTTCTTGATTTGAAAGACACCTTTTTCGTTCTTGTGCCTTGTCCTTTTATAAAAATTGTTTTCTAACTTGACCGTTTTGTATAAGGAAAGAAATTAGTTTTTCTCAAATACTAATTATTTTCCTTCTTGAACTCGAATATCTCTTTCCTTATTTGTGTTGGTTTTCTTCCACTTTTTCCGTTTTACTCTTTTGACTGAATTTTCTTTGTACAGCAACTGCCTTCTTTTTCCGGCATTTTACTTTTGAATTCGGACATATGCTATGTGAACCTAGTTCGTGTTGTCATCATCAAAATCCCCTTTCATTCGAAGGTTTTAAGGTTTGCCATCTCATCAATTTCCCCTTTTTGATGATGACAAATATACCTAGAGTTAGCCAATCAACATAAACAACTTCCCTATTTTGACATATCAAAAAGAAGATTAAGGCATCACAACAGCAAGTTCATAACCACTTAGAGCCTAAAAAGGCAGCACCAGGGCAGAAGAAGCACATATCAATATAATCTAAGGATATTAGCCATCCAAACAAGATACAAAAACAAAACACAAGTTAGGAACATGGACCAAACAAAACAAGATGCACTAGGGTTTAAGCTCATGGAGCTCCACCCAAAATATCCAACAGTCATAAAAAATAACAAAATACGAGATTGTTTTTTAAAGAAGCACCAAAAATTGGAACAATGTATTAAGAGGAGGACGAATGAGGGCTTTGGATAGGTTGGGATATGGAAATAGGAGAGGAAGAACACGGTCCACGTGAGCATTGCTATCTAGTTGTTGTTGCACTGGAAGATCCTTCACGCGAGAAACTTCCCCCATGCAACTCAACCAGAGCAGTGCAGGTGGTTTCTAATTCAGCACGAAGAGCATCATTTTGTGTCTTGGCAGCATGGAGATCATTCAAAAGAATTGTGACCGGACCAGTAGAACGTGGGGCACAGCATGAACCTGGTTATCCTCAAGAAGAAGTCTGCAGTCAGAAAGTGTGGACCTGGTAAATATATCATTTCTATTCAGCATTATCCCTTCACCTAAAGGAACATTAAAAGATTTAAACACTGTGGTGAGAAGGTTTCCAAAAGCCAACAGGTGAGGACCAGGTTTAGGGTCAGCAATCCATGTGAAATGCTTAATCATGAGAGTGGGCCAGTCAATAGGTTCCTTATTCTCCAAGGCATTAGCAATCCCCATATCCTGAAAGATGCCTCATGTCTCCTCTCCCCTCTAGGAAAAAATCCTTTGTGTACTAATTCAAACATAAACTTATGAAACAGTGATATATACCCTTTTAGAACCTTCATAGGCGTAGAAGTAACCCTTCCTTGTGTGCACTTGGACGTCTCTGACACTTTTTCTGGTTCAGAATCAAGCATAACTGGTGATGAAGGTGGATGAACTGGAGACTTACCAGAGCGACGATGTTTCATGCTCGATTCAACTACCTCATTGAGTTATGCTTGACTTGTGCTCCACGTGAAGGGGATGTATATGTGGGTCTGTTTTACGTCTATGTGCTTGTGTGGTCGCCTGGGGATTTGAGAATGAGGAGGACTGAGGGGTGTTGTGTCAAGGTCTTGATATTGAGGGTTAGCAGATTTTTGCAAGGAGGGTTTGGGGGTATTGGTTGGGATTGGAGTTTCAATGGGAGATGGGGGTTCTTAGGAGAAGTAAATAGAGTTAGGGTTTATAGTGTGCGGAGGAGAAGGAGATAGTGTAAAGGGGCCGCCATATGCGTATGGTGGTAAGGAAGATAATGGGATTCCTTAATCGTTATTGCCCAGGCTTCGATGATCAACCCCTGGCATGTTTTGGTTTTGATCTTCGACCATCCTAGTCCTCAAGACCCAACACTATTCGACTAAGAAGGTTAATGAATGCGGTCTAGAGGAGGTGGGGTTAACGAAGTATCGGTGGAGATGACTTCTTTCACCTAAGACGATGCATTGGGAGACTCCGATATGGGTTGTATTTTTGGTGAGGTGGGAGAGTCCTCATCATCGGAGTAAGCGACTATGTATGGTGTGGTGGCCATGGTGATTTCTGGGATTTTGGGGGTTTTGGGATTTGAAAGAAGAGTTAGATGTTTTGGGGTGGTTTATGAAAGACGATTGGTGAGAAATGTTGAAAAATGGGCGAGTAATGATGATGGTCTGACATGTGATAGACGGTTGAGTGTTCTGATGTGGGAGGTGACTTGTAAAAAATATGTGAAATTTTTCCGCTTTAGTGGTAGGGTTTAAAAGTGGGTTGAATGGGTGAACCAGATTCTTTAAGCTTCTTTAAGTACAAAGTCATATATTTGAGTGAGATACAAAGTCGAATACAAGAGAGGATTAGTGCATACATGTTAAGATAAGAACCCAGTCCTTGACATGTGAGCATCTTCGTACCATAGTTATAGGAAACTAAGGGTAATATCATTAGACTTGATTGATGAGCTTTTCCACTAGATGTATACCTGAAATAAGGTATCAATATGAGTTGATTAGAATTATGTGCTGATTTTTTGTTGTACAAGTCTATTGATACGAGTTTATGAGAGGAGAGTTAGTCTAGAATCACCAGCCATAAGGCTAAATGATTTCGTTCAAATGGTTCTCTTCCAAGAGCTTTAGTAAATATAATGTGACCTTTCTCCACATTATCCCTAAGAAAGTGGTGACAAAAATCTATATGTTTGGTTTGTTTAAGCTGGACGGGGTTTTTGGCAATGTTCATCGCACCGATGGGTATACAACCAAATTTGATTCAAAAATCTTTGAGTTGCTTGTTTATCTGTAGGAGTTGAGCACAGCAAGAGGCAGCTGCGATGTATTCCGCTTCAGCAGAGGATAGGGCGACTAAGTTTTGTTTTCTAGCTTCCCAGGACAGCAGAATTGGTCCCAAAAAGTATGCCATCGCTGATGTGTTTTTTTGTCTACTAAGTATCCAGCGTAGTCTGCACTAGCAAATCCTACCAGATCAAATGAGTCTCTTGCTAGATACCATAGCACCAGATTCAGTGTTCCTTGAAGATATCTCAAAATTCTTTTCACCGCCATTCCTTTGGGCAAGATTGGAATCATGCATAGAGGCCAACACTAAATACAATGTCAAGTCTACTGACAGTTAAGTATAGGAGGGATCTAATCATCCCTCTATATTTTGTATCATTCACTAGGGGACCAGGTTCGTCTTTATCAAGCTTCATTGTTGTTCCGATGGGAGTATCATTTGTCTTAGCTTCATTCATCTCAAATTTCTTCAGCAACTCTTTGATGTATTTTTGTTGATGAATTGAGATTCTTGTGGAGATTTCTTGATTTGAAGCCCTAAGAAGAAATTGAGTTCTCTCATCATGCCAATCTCGAATTCACTGCTCATCAGTTGTGCGAATTCAACTCCGAGTGTTGCATCTGTTCCTCCAAATATAATATCATCTACATACGCCTGAACTATGAGTAAGCCTTTACCTTGTTTTCAAGGGAACATAGTATTGTATATCTTGCCTCTTGAGTACCCATGTGTGAGAAGGAAATCGTAACACCCTGGAAAAAAATTTGAGCTAAGACTCAAACCATCCTTCGTAGTGAGTAAGTTTTTCTGAGGAATTTAAAATTTCTAAGTATTAAGGTCAGGTCACTAGATGTATAACCTTGAGTTCCAAAAAGAACTAAATTGGAAATAGCAAAATCTGAAATTTTGGAAGTTATGCTTAAGTGATGAGTTTTGGATCAACTTCAAAAAAACATAACTCCTAGCACATTATGAGTTAGATGTTCTACAAGAAACCGTAGGAAAGACCCTTGAATTATCTTTCCAACTCCTTTGAGTTTGCTCATTTTCGAGTTCGTATGCGGGAGATATGCCCATTTGAAGTCGGGTTGTCTAGATAAGGAAAGTCAAAACCGGATTTTAGGGGGGTATTATGGTCTTTTCACTACCCAGTCAGATTTAATTCATTTTTAGTAATATTTTAAGGGTCTAATACTATTAGTTTCAGTTTTATAATCCTAATATACGCCTAGGGTTTTAGTTGAGAGTTCAAGAAGAGAGAAGAAGAGAAAAGAGGAGAAAACAGGAAAGGATCAAGGTGTTCGTTTACGTTCTTGAGTTTTGTTGCGGATTTTCGCCATAGGTTTGATCCACAAGAGGTATGTAAGCTTCCATAGTTTTTGGTTTGTTAATCCACACGCCAATCATGTTAATTTCAGCGTAAAATTCATTCTAGAAAGTTGAAGGTTTGATGTTCTTGAATTGTGTTCTTGAAATTGACTTTCATTCTTGAGTTTAAATGATGAGATTGAGGATTTCTTAAGGAAATCATGTCTATTTTAGAGTTGTTTTTTATTATATTCTTGTGTACATATATTGGGTATCTGAATCTAAATAAAAATTGAGAAAAAGAATCTAATTTAGGTGAATTGGGGTTAGAAAACGAGGAAGAAAAAGTCGGGCAGAAAATAAGAACCAGGTCCACAACCTGTTCCTCAGATGTGAAATTTTTTCTCTCCGCGTCGCGAAGAGGTCGCGGTCCCCTCTGCCTCAAAAAATTGCTTCGACCAAATATTAAAATGCATCTCCACGTCACAGACTTGCTCCCCGACAGTGTTTTTCAACTATTTCTCATGATTAACTATCTAAAACACTTTTAATCATCACGATATCTTTCCTACCACAAATCATAACCTTGAATTCATAATTCAAATTCAAGGTAGAGATAAGAGTTAAGTCTTGAGAGTTCTTTCGAACCTTTTTGAGAAAGTCCCTTTTGAGTCTTTTTGAGGAGTCTTCTACAATTTCTAACAACTTATTTCAAGACTCGAGTAAGTGAGCATAAAAATGAGGAGAATGTATTCATGAGTCTACTTTACTATCAACGAGATCCTTCATATCATGAACCATAACTCTTGAATTCATAATTCACATTCAAGGGAGAGTTAGGAGTAAAGTTCAAGTAAGTCTTTGAGTTCAATTGTGGATCCTTTGAGATCAACTACCGATTTGAGCTAAGTTTTGAGGAAGTAAGTATGAGAATGAGAAGAGTCGTATACATGAGTTCCATATTTTTTATTCATACATTGAGTCGAGTCGTTCATGCCCATAAATTCCGCATGAACTCCATAAGTTGAGTATCTTTGAGAGGAGTGGTATCTTCAAGTTCTAAGTCTTGAGTATTGAGTTCCTAATCCCATTTTAGATTTTATTCCTAATCATGGGACTATTACATATTACCATGAGGTTCTTGATTTGAGTTTTTCATGCCCATAATTCCGCATGAACCCTCTGAGTCGAGCATTCTTGAAACGAGTATTACCATTAAAGTTCTTGAGTTCTGAGTTGTTGAGTCTCGAGTATTGAGTTCTAATTATGGTTATTGAAAACCTTGAATTGAGTCGTTCACGTCCATAATTCGGCATGAACTTTATTCTTGGAAGTCTTTTACAAAATTTTCTAAAATTATTTTAAGAGTTAAGCACTTGAGTTGAGAAGGAGTAGATTTGTCATGCCTATATCATGTTGCTCGTCATCCATATTTCTTTCATTAGAGTTATTTCCTTCATCAAAGATGAAATGGATGCTTTCCTCCACATAGTTAGTTCTTTTGTTGAGTACCTTGTACGCCTTGCTCTGTGATGAGTATCCAAGAAACACTCCTCTATCACTCTTAGCATCAAATTTTCGTAAAGCATCTTTACCATTGTTGTGTACGTAGCAGACACAACCAAAAGCCCGGAGATGTGTCAAGTTTGGTTTTCTCCCTTTCAATAGTTCATACGGAGTTTTGTTTAATACTGATCTAATCATACACCTGTTGATTAGATATAATCTCCAAGAAGCCAAACCCGCTTCTTGTCACAACTCTCTCTCGACTCTACTTTCCAAGAAGTCAAACCCACTTCTTGTCACAACTCTCTCTTAACTCTATTCTCCAAGAAGCCAAACCCACTTCTTGTTACACTCTCACAAAACTTTAAATACTGATTCAAGACAAATAAATGCAACTCTAAACACAAAAGAAATCCTAACTCTAGAACTTATTTTCTTCAACTTTTGTGATCTCTCGAATGGGTTAGCCTTCGCTTATGATAGCTTTTCTATTCTTGATTCGAAAGACACCTTTTTCGTTCTTGTGCATTGTCCTTTTATAAGAATTATTTTCTGACTTAACCATTTTGTATAAGGAAAGAAATTAGTTTTTCTCAAATGCTAATTCTTTTCCTTCTTGAACTCGAATATCTCTTTCCTTATTTGTGTTGGTTTTCTTCCGCTTTTTCCTTTTTCCTCTTTTGACTCAATTTGCTTTGTATACTAACTTCCTTGCTTTCCCACCTTTTACTTTTGAATTCGGACATATGCTATGTGAACCTGGTTCGTGTTGTCATCATCAAAATCCCTTTTTCGTTCGAAAGGTTTGAAGGTTTGCCATCTCATCAAAAACCATTCTTATGAAGTAAGAATTTTGGACTAGGGCAGGAGGATTTACATCTAAGTGCTTGTTTTTATGTAATTCAATTTGCATCCTCAAAGGATGTGATCCTGGCTAAGAAAACTTTTCATTAGATGTCAGAGGATTTGTTTGTGACTTCACTATCTCGAAGAGTTTTCAGTAGGACTTCCTACGGTATGTAGGTTGGCTCAAAGAAACTTGCACCAACACAATATCTGCAACTTTTCCTTCTAAACTCAACTTTCATAGTCTGAGGTGTTACAATATCTCCCCCTTGGGAACATTCCCACCCGAATGGGACTCAAGATAGTTGAATAAAGTAGGGAGAGAAACTAATAGCCCAACATGAATGCAAATCGAATCAAAATGTACATAAACAAGGAGTAATTGACCCTAAGCTAAAATAGAAACTTAAAACAAGTTTTCATGAACATGAATGCATATGGAAACATGAGGATGACTAAAATGCATGAATCTGAATGAGTGAATCTGATGTGATGACATTTGACAACATATCTGATGTTTTTACTAAGTATATTTGTGATAACTTAAGTAACAAACAATATCATTTTGATGTTCTAACACTATGATAGCCAGGAAAAATGTGAAGACAGAAAGAAGAGTGAAATAGAGCTAAGTTCCAGAAGATCAGCATTAACGAGTCGTCACTTCCGTGACTGACCATTAGTTGCCTCGTCCAATATGCAGGAAACCAACAATGTCAAGTAACTTTGACGCTGACTACGACAAGCCATCAACCTTGTGATGAGTTGTCATCACTCGCGTCAAAGCAATAGTAGTCAAGGTTAAGTTGCAGAATTTATTAATGGACCCGTCACTCCTATGATGTGCCATCAGGGCCTTTATCAGACATACCTCGGGAACTGCACTTTCTATTTTTAATTTTAATTTTCTAGGAACTATAAATATTATTTCAGGGTTTTATTTTTCATTTTAGCATCAAAAAAGATATTACTCTACATAAAGTTTTGGAAGAGATTTTGAGAGTTTATTGAAATCATTATCATCGATTGTTTTCATCTCTTGTAAGTTTCTACTTTTCTTGAATGAATGCAATTATCATTTTTGTTTCATTAAGAATGAGCAGCTAAACTCCACAACCAAGGGTTGTGGTATCCATGACGACTTAACCTAAGACAAGAGAATTTATGGACTAACATCTACACTGTAAATGTATATCTCATTAAATCTTTCGTTTAAATCGACTTCTAATAGATACAAACCCTTAGGTTGATAAGCGTCCCTTTGATTGAACCATAATTAAGTAATACCCTTAAGTTGATAAGCGTCCAAGTCCTCTTTTTCCACTGGTGTGGTTCCCATAATCTCCACGATCTTGTGGATTTTATCGATGAACTCTTGGAGATCTTCCTCAACTTTGGATCCACAAAACTCTGGGGGATTCATCCTAGTGAAGTACCTTACCCTTGTTTCCACCTTACCTACAATTGGGTTCACAAGAGCTACAACCTCTTTATTCTCTTAAGTAGTCATAGTTTGAGCAGTTGTAAAAAGGCTCTAAACTCAGCATGTGACACTTGCTCAACCAAAGGATTGATCGGAGCTTCAAGAACCTCGGGCTCCATATTGTCACCAACACTCCTTCTTGTGTTAGCTCTTCGAGGAGGCATTTCCTAAAAAACATCGGACAAGAATTAGGAGGAAGACCTTTATATAAATAAACTCTATGGCACGACTTTAGCGTAATGAAAGAAGCAAAGTTTCCTAAACGCCTTGAAACCAACCATTCATAAACATGGTGCACTTCACACTCATTAAAAAGTCTCTACTCGACGCGGCTTGTAAGACATCCTAGGACCTTTCTAAAATCAGATGCTCTTAATACCAAGTTTGTCATGATCCAAAGTACACCCTAGATGTGACATGGTGGATAGGACCTCGAGAGGCCTAAATAATCCACTTCACATAATCATGACATAATGAAATACAATAAAAGAGAATATAAGCAATATAAGTCTCAACTCTTAAGATGACATAAGAGATACCAACATAGTACATAAGAGAATATGTGGAACATTAACTAAGTCTGACATAAGTTTTCTATCCATGAATGTGACTAGTACAAACACCTAAGTCACGAATCTAATCTGAAAGTTGAAAGACTAAGAAAGCAATAAAACGACAACGGCCTAGCCCTCGAACCATCAGGACTCACCAATCCAAACAATCAATCCCTGAGAAATCCCGATCTAGCCACGTCTAAGGGGAGGAGCGTCAGACCCTATATTTTGAAATAATGTAGGCACAATATGTATCAATACTTTGAATGTACTTAATACGGGGAAATGCATAAAACGTAAACATGATAATATAGTGAACTTAAAACATGATATGCATGACCAAGTAAAATGTAGTAAAAGCCTTTAAAGTAAAATCATAAATCATGGACAAGGGCAAATAGATAATGTAAGTAATAAGAGAAAAACTTTGAAGAGAAGGCATAGCTCTGTGTGATATTTACTATTAACTTATATAGACCATGTGAGCTATAACATGAAATCTGGTGCAACCCTCACACCAAAAAAAGAGTCCTACTTGCCAAGGTACAAACTCCATATAAACATTATTGCTAAAGTGGATCCACTAGCTCAGATCATTTAAGACAGTCCTACGGGGGCATGTAGTTTTTGACAAGAGAATTAATACTAAAGACCAAACCTCTACTAACAATAAGGCCTCCATTCCAAAGTTCTCTCGGTGCTAAGTAAATCCCAATGGATTAGACATAATCATAATAAAAATACTTAGAAGGGCAATAAACAAAGACCATTAATCCAATCAAAAGCTCATATTAGAATAGCTCTCTTCAAGACCATGATTTCATATTTTTTTCATTAAAACACTTACCTATCTAAGCCTCTAAAATCATGATTCCTTTCAATGTGAGAAACCTTTCATAAATCATTGAAACTTTATCTTAAAAGCATCCTTTAGTCATAAATCATCAATTTCTTAAACACATGCATAAATCCATAATCATAATTCATAAGTTCATAATCATAGTTCATATTCATAAAATAGGCATAAGCATGGGTTCATATGGAATTTATTGGAAACAAAAAAAATTGAACCAAGCCATGCATAATAAGATTGAATTTAAGCAATTAAATCATTATGACTTTAACCCATGAAGAATACATAAAGCCCTAAGAGAATTGGGTTGAAATCATGGTAGAGATTGAGATTCTTTTGGGACTCAATGGATGAAAGGAACCCATTGGTGAAGTTCCCACATACATTGGGTAATCAAAGCCCTAGCAATTGGAGGAAGAGATCTTGGAGCTTTAAACCCTAGTTTTTCACCTTAGGAGCTTGAGAGAGAATTGGAGAAGAAAACCTTTGGGAGAATTTATGATTTTGAGTGAATGGGAGGGAATGAGTATCGGTTGAAGGGTAATCACAGTTATAGGGCCTTAGAATAGTCTAGAAACTACGTAATTTGGGTATTAAAGGATAGAAAAAGAATAAAACTATCATACAAGTTCTATGAGTCCAATCTATGGTTCGTAGAAACTTCTACGGACCATCCTATTGACTCGTAGAACCAAGTACTGGAGACCAAAAATCTGAGCAACTTCCATAGAACCTTTCTACAGATTGTCATCTTTTCTACGGCTCGTTGATCCATCCTAGAGATCCCATCCAAAAATCCTCCAAGTCCAAACCACTTTCCATGAACCCTGGACTACGGGCCATCAAACACTCTACGATCCATGCAACCAACTGTAGACCTAAGGTCACTAAAAATCACAAAGTCTAGATCTCCTTCTACGGGGACTTCCTACCGCCCGTAGAGATTCCTACGATACGTCCGGATGATTCGTATATTATCATTAGAGACTTGATATTTTTTAAAAACTCAACTTAGTTTCTACGAGTGTCTTCCTACGATCCTTAGGACTTTCTACAATTCGTAGGTTGGCTTGTAAAAACCTGCACCAGCACAATTTCTACAACTTTTTTTCCAAACTCAACTTTAATATTCTGAGGTGTTACAACCACCTTCATTAGCATCGCCCCAAACTCCTCTATTACTGTTGTTGTTACTTCCCCTATATATTGAAATGTTTGGCGGTCAAACAGAAAAAACATTTGAGTTACCTTTAATAGAAAAAAAAAGTCATTCAATTAAAGAACAAAATGTTATCTTTTTTTTTAGTTTCGAACAATATTCTTATTTTTTCTGCAGTGATCTATTACAAAAGCTCTATCAGCTTCATGCTTGGATGATTTGTCACATAAGACTTAATAATGCTTTGATTCATGACAGTGACACTAACATCGATAACAGTGCTTACATACTATTGATGTAAATGTTAAGGTATGAAATTCCACTTAGTATGGTGTAAGAATTACCTTTATGAAGTTACATAGCTATTGATATCGATTGGTCTGCCTACTTCAGCTGCTTGTTGATGTGTCTTCTTCTGTCTATTTTTGTATTTTCTTTGTTTTAATTTTTCTAGAATTTATTATATATTTAAAATTATATATATGTATTATAAATTAAAATATGTTATATTAATAAAAGAAAACTTTGAGCAACTTTCGGTTGGCCTGCCTGCTTGAAGCAGGCAGCTGCCAAATGATGTTTTTGCTTCTATCTATTTGTGTATTTTCTTTATTTTAATTTGTTTTTTTTGGAATATGTTATATATCAAAAAAAATTATATATAAAGTATTGTAAATAACAATAATTAGCAATTTAAAATTTTATGTAAAAAGTACTATACATCACAATAATTAACACAATAACATATATTATTTGAAATGATGTAAAAGGTACTATAAGTCATAATAATTATCAATTTAAAAATTAAAAGACATACAAAATGATGAAAGTGAGTTAAGTTCCAACGCTTCATGCAACCTACAGCAAAACTTAGAAGAAAACTGAGTGTCATTCTCTGAGATGATACGAAAAGGTACCCTGTACAACCTTACTATTTTCTTGACATGATAAATCTTAACCAACTGTTGAGAGTTGAAATCCACTCTGACTAAAATAAAGTGGATGATTTAGTCAACATGTCTATAATGACCTTAATTGAGTCATACTTTCTTAAAGTCTAAGGTAGTCCCACTACGAAATTTATGTCTATCATTTTTCACTTCAACTTAGGAATAGACTGAAGTAAACTAGCATGCCTTTGATGTTCATTCTTCACCTACTGATAGTTCTGACACTTGGGAACATACTCAGCAATGTCCTTCGTCATCCCAAGCTACCAATAAAGCTACCTCAAATTTCGGTACATTTTTTTCATGACCCAAAAAATGGACGAGATGGAACTTTTCTTTCAACCAAGACAAGTCGGTCTCAACCCAACGGAAATGAAAGAAATGCAGAAATATCAACAAAGAACAAGACAAAGGCGGAACACTTATTCATTCTAAACAATACCTCAAAACCTGGTTGTCATGAGTACCAGGCACTATAAAAATACAGAATTCAAAAGATAAAATATAAGTCTCAGTCTTTGTTTCTCAAGTAGAACAAAGCTTAACGAAAAGGAAAGAGGGTCTTTCAAGATGGCAAGCAACTACCTCTCAAATCCTTCAAAGAGCCTTGACTTTCAAGAGAAGAAGAAGAAGATCACACAGGTCCAAGATCGGAACTTACAAAAATATTGAAGCAAGGGGTGAGTACCAACAACACGGTACCCAATAAGCAACCTAGAAAACAAGGCAGCTAACTAGAAATCGAATACCCCTTACACTCCAATCGAACCTCCTCAAACTACAACTTGCACAGTAATCAACCCAACCTAGAAATTTTACAATATACAACTAACAAGGCCCAAGATTCACAGCTCAATCTTCATAATTCAACAATCAAACTAATCAAGTAAGTCAATCTCAATGTCAAGTAATTCAGTTACACGCACAAGTATATCATTCACAATCAACAAGTAAGTCACGCATAAGCATAAGAGTATCAAGTCACAATGATCAATCTCTCACCAAAAAAATTTCACATCGGCACAATATCACTAATCGAAACTATTTTTCATCGGCATTATATCAAATCACTAGTTCGACCCATTTCCCATCGGCTTTATATCACTAGCCGGAACCATTTTCCTTCGGCTTTATATCACTAGCCGGAATCATTTCCCATTCATCACATAGCCTTTTTTATTTCAATCCTTTTTTATTCATTTAGATGTATCAAGTGAACAGTAAAACCCGTCACCTCATTTCTATTACTCCCAACACACAAGCAACGAAGGAAGTACACGAATTCAAACAGAATACCAGGTTTAGGAGATCATTTGCCATAATCAATCAATATTCACTCCAAGAGTTGAGTCTTCCCCTTCCGAATCACTTCCAAAGTCACACAATCTATAATAATCAAGTATTCACAATCAATTTCCGAAAACAACAATGCCCATATCGATTCTCTTGAAAAGTGGGTCAATCAACACGAAATCCAATTCCGAAAATAAGATTTGAATTCGAAATTTAATACTAGAAAATATTACTCATACTTTAGGAACTCATTAGGAAAAATCATTTCAAAAGAGGACTTAAAATCAGCTCAAAATCATCATTTTACTAATTTTTGAATTCTTGAAGATACCCCCAAATTCCTCATTTCAAAAGCTTGATTTGAACACATAAATTCATAAACAATAATGGGTAATTGAAGATTTAGAGTTAAGAACCATTACCCAAAAGTTTTTTCTTGAAAATCTGGTCCAAATCGCCATCTCAAAACTCAAAAATGGTGAAATGGGGCTTAAATCCCGAAATGACAAACCAAAAACCCTCTCAAATGTTACAAAAGTGACTAATTGAACCCCGCTAAAAATGCAGGCATCGCAAAAGCAAAGCCTCCTTCACTTAAGCGAAGGTCGCTTAAGAGACAGGTCCTTCGCTTAAGCGGAGGTTGCATAAGCGACATGACCTTCACAAAATCAAGGCATGCAACACTAGAAAAACACTACCAACTTTTAACACTTGGAAAGGACCCTCATGATTCATTCGAAACCCCGTGAAGAAACACCACATCCGAATTAGTCATACTCGACGTTCTGGACTTAATGGAACCGTCAAAACACGAAGCCGAAGTTTCCTTGACCCTGAATCCGAGAAAATCACAAGAAACTAAGTATTGCCTAAAAGGCTAAAACAAGCCCGAGACCTCTCAAAAATCAACCAAGATCTCAACTAGGCCTAAACTCATCCCTTGAATCCAAAGAAACTCTCAAAATTCGGATCCGAGCAGCCTAACCCCGAATGTTGACCAAAGTCAACTCAAAGACTAAAATTCTATAATTTCACAACTTAGGACCTCAAATCCTCAAAAGGACTCAGAAACAGAAACCAAAATCTTTCATGGAGAAGATTTCACATTCTGAGACTGATGGAATTGATGGAATCCCATTACGATACTCGAAACTCCAAAAGTCACCGAAAATCACTTTTTTAACAACTTAAGCCTTTCAAACTCAAAACTTACCAAATTCTCAACTTCTAACTCAAAGTTCAAAATCAACTTTTCAAAACTTAATCATAGAAGACCCCGGGTCAATATTGCGAGGGAAAAATTGTAAATTTATGAAACTTTCCAAAAATGATAGACTGGTTCATTACAAGCTTGGTCACATCCAGATGAATAGAGTACCGCGAACTATCAGATTCCGCCAACACATTCTGGATCAAGTGAACAACTCGAGCAACACAAATCATTCCTCTAAAACTAAGTGCACCTCTTGTATTGAAAGTGGCATCTTGAGTCTACCAGACATCACCTTATTTCTGAGCTTATTCAAATCCTCATCCTCATACTGCTTAGCCTTAATTTTCTCCATAAAGGTGAGCGTAACCTCAATACTAACTAACACCCCACCCTTCTCAAAGATGCTCAGATGCATGACTTAGACTCCAAAGCCTGAATCTCTCTAGCAAAGGGTCACTTAAACACTACCAAGCAAGTCAAATTGTCTATGCTAACCGTTTTCCAGCTCAATGTGTGTACCACCACATTGACCTTCCTTGGATCATACTGAAGGATCACATCATAATCCTTGAGCCATTACATCCATCTCATTTTTCTTAGATTCAAATCTTTTAGAGTGAACACATGTTGTAGACTATGATGATCAGTGAATACCTCACACTTAGCTCCATAAAGATAATGCCACTAGATCTTGAAAGCAAACGCTTTCGCTTCCAACTCTAAATTATGAGTGGGGTAGTTCCTCTCATGGACCTTCAGTTGTCTAGAAGCATAGGCTATAACATTGATGTCCATGATCAACACAACATCCAAGCCCGAATATGAATCATCACAATAAATAATGAAATCCTTACCTTCCACCAACAATGTCAAGATAGGCGTTGTAGTCAAAAGATTCTTGAACTTTTAAAAACTCTCTTCACACTTCTCTAACCACTCGAATGGTAACTATTTTTTAGTCAACATGGTCAAATGCATAGTAATAGAAGCAAAGTTTTTCATAAACCTACGTTAGTAGCTAGCAAGACTCATAAAACTCCTAAATTTTGTCTCATAGTTAGGTCGGACACAATTCTTAACTGTCTCAATATTTTGGGGATCTATCATTACCCCTTCCTTCAAAACCACATGCCCAAAAAAAGCCACTGAGGGCAACTAGAATTCACACTCAAAAAAAATGTGTCCGCTTTTTTTGTTTTTTGGTTATTTTCTATTTCATCTATGTTTTGTAAGATGGACTTGAGTCACTTTTGGACTCAAGTTAATTTTTTGTATCATTTTTTTCAATAAAATGGCTTTGTCGAATTTAGTTTTTTTTTTAAAAAAAAGAAAAAAAAGAAAGAGTCGGACAAGAGAAAATAATTTAGGGGAATAAGGATAAAATAAAAGAGTCAATATTATATTTTTAGTGGCTCGATAAAGTGGACCGATCATTAAATAATTTTAATGGATATTTATTTAGTTTTTAAAATTTTGATTTTAAGCAAATATTTGATGTAAGAAAAATTTAATGAAAATAATAATTAAATTGGTTGAGTGACTTTGTAAGTTAAATATTTATAGTTGAGTGACTTTTGAGTTAAAAATCAAATTTGAGTGACTTTCTAAGAAAAGCGTTTATAATTGAGTGATTTTGTAGTAAAAACCAAAGTTGAGTGACTTTGTAGTTAAAACCAAAGTTCAGTGACTTTCTGAGAAAAAATATCATAATTGAATGATCATCTTAGATATTATCTCAAAAATATCAAAACTAACCCAGGACCATTTAAAACATAACCCGTTTTTTAGTCGTTAGCATCCATTCTAAATAGGCCTCTAAGAACCCAGTCAGAGAGATTCATTTCTTAACCCGCTCTTTGTTCGGGGGCATGAAGCCTCTTGTGAAAACAATATTCATAATTTTGAAGTCATAAATAATAATCTCTATTATCGCAATAAAATTGATGGATGTCAATAGTCTTTAGATATTTAGTTGAAAATGATACATGTTCAGAGGTGCGGATCTTAGAAGTAATTGTGGATATCGTCGGAGAAAACAATGTTGATGATGAAGTTGAAGATGATACAATACCTCTGGAACTAGTTACGCCTTTTCGCCTCTAGAACTCTTCACAATTTTTTGGTGCAGTTCTAGAAGACAACTCCAGGACTTTTGGATGCAATAAGAAAAGTTAAAGATGAGGTTCAACTAGATTTAAACTTTAACAAAAAAAACACTAAAATCATATTTCACTAAATTGTCTTAGATATTTTTGTAATTTTAAAGAATTATTAATTTATAATATTAATGGGACCATATAGTTATATAGGGGGTCTTCCAAAAATATATTATCTTATTGATATCTGTGATTTTCTCCAACTTGCCCAAGTTGAGATCACATAAAAATATTATCTTAGAAATTTCATTAATTTACCGATAGAAGTATTAATTTAGAGAAGTTGTAATGTAATCCTATGGAGGTGCGTGCATCTTCTGGAACGTAACAGGTTTGGGTGAGCTTATACTTGTCAATTAGTTGAGTAATGATAACCAATAATGATGATACGTAACATGACTTTTCGTATTACTAGTCAATATTTACACATGAGCATATTCTTGCTCTAGAAAGAAGATAAAAGGGGTCAAAGGTGTGATGTTGAAAAAGCATTTTTCACCAAACATTAATTAGGCAGATTATTGGACTTTTTCTCTAGTTCAAAGCTTGGAAAAAACAAAGGTATCAGATTCTCTCGTGTAATACAAGGAAACAAAACTATAAATACATAATGGCAAATGACACATATATAATATAGCAGTTGTTAACAAATTAAATATATATATATTTGTTTAAAGTAACACAGAACCTCAGAGCATCGTATCGTCGTCATGAAGAATCAACAGACAAAAGAGTTGTCATTTTCAAAGAAAATTACTTATGAGGATCCGAAAATACGTAAATTGATAGATGTTCCTCCATATCCTAGTATTCGTTATACGTCTCGTGGATTCGAGGCATTTAGAGAGAGGGAAGAAGAGAAGTCAGCATGGGATTATAGCATTAACGAAGACAAAGCAGAAGACATAAATGCTGAAGCGGAGGCTTTCATTAAGTTGATGCACCGTAAATTTGAACTTGCCAAATTGATGTCCACCAACTCTTTTTATTGAATAATGACTCATGTGCTCTCTCTCTATATATATGCATCTTTTTAGGAATTGTAACTAAAGTGTGTATACATTATATATGTGCATTAAATAAATAATTAGGTGTTACTGTGGTTGTTTAATGTTATTTTTTTTATAATAAATATATTACACACGTACATGGAAGTTTCATGGCGTTATATATCATCCCATTATGCAATTAAAATATTTTAGTTATGTTCTTTTTTTCTTTCTTTTTTTGTATCTCCCCAATAGATGGAACTGGCTCATATCAGTTGGAAAAAACAAACACTAAAAAAGTGTACCATAGGGTAATATCGAAAGAATATTTAAGTTCAATTGTTTTCAGTCTATATAAACTAAGATGAGACCTCAAATACAAACTTAAATAGGTCTGAGCAGCAACTAATTAACAACAAAATTAAATACATCATGATAAAAATAAATCAATCACACGAGATATCAAATTTACATGAAAAAACGTTGTAGTGTAAAAAGTAAAAATTATGGGACAAAGTTCCACTCTAATCAACTAAAGTTACAACAATGTTCTCCAAAATGAAAATCAAAAGGTGCCAAACAATGAGTAAAAATAGATAAAAGATGGAATCAAAAACTAAAGAAGAAAAAAAGCAAAATCACTATAATGCAACTATTGTTCACGAGCTGAAATCTAAAGTTCCGGAACTGCAAATTCACTTATGTCAGCTCTCAATCAAAGAGTAAGATGATAACAACAATTTTTATAACAATACGCTCAATTGGTCAAGGAACAAAGCCAGAATCACAATATGAAGTTGGTTGTTATGGCTGAAATTTCTATGCAAAATGCTACACTTTCGATTTCTTTACTTATCTTTATATGGCTATCGAAAATTTTACTCGTGTGTATATGAAATAAGACCTAAAGAGGATTTACATATGATCCATGATATTGGGCTTATGGGAAAGAGTGTGCTAGTCCAAATTGGACTTTTATTTATTCATATATTAGTGGATAAAGACCAAAATCCATCAATTCTCCCCATCTCGACAATGAGGACTATAATTCGGATGATCATGCAACACTCTTCAAACTTCCCTCTTGACAAAGCTTTGGTTATCATATCAAAATCATTATCATTCGTATGAATCTTCATAAGTTCAAGTAACTTAAAAATTTATCTAATCATGCTTTATGATATTCAGGAATCAAAGGATTTAGCTATGCATAATCATAAATAGATATACCTGTTCGATATCTTTCTGCTCCATATTGCTTAGAAATATTTTTTATTTGAGAGTATTTTGTTGTTACAAAGAAGGCTGCTTTCCGTCGAGAAAGTCTTGCCTTAGCTATGCCAAATGGCTTTCTATTTATAATAAGAGGAGACTACTATTCTTACTTTACATCTGTCCTCTTTTCCACTAACTACTACTATTCTTACCACTATCCTACTTTACTTTACAATTCCACTAACAATAATAATTCACAACATTCAAACAACTTTACATATTTTTCAAACGATTCTATCTACTTTTGCTTTCTATCTTTACTTTTTATCTTGTCGGCTTTCGTTGCTTTCTTATCTTGTCGTTGCCCTCTTTTCTTACTCCAGCTGGACGTCTGGAATCACGTTATCTTCTCCTTGACATTTTGAACATTGATGATCTGGATATCTTTGTCCAATAGTTTTGCGATATCTTGTCATTATTTCTGAAGAGATAAAGTTTCTTCGTATAGCTCTTGTAGTTGGCTGTTGCTCTGGTTTTAACAAACTTAGTACCCACTGTCTTATTTCTTCCATATCTATTGCTCTTACGTCTCGGCAATTTGAATATATCATTATTTGTTCTCTTGCATAATAATTCCATACTGAATTTTCGTTTAAATAATTGGTTGTTAACTCATTTAAAATAGTAGCTATCCCAATAACTCGTTTTCCTGCTAGAATGCTGGTATCTCCACCTTTTGTATTTCATCTTGTTCTTCTATTTTTTCTGGTATGATCATTTCTCTAGTTAACCCAATTTTTATAACTTGTATAATTGGTTTAATTTCATTATAAAGTATTTCTGCTGGTGCTGAATAGAATCTTATGTAAAAAAGTGTTCCTTTAGTTATCCTTTTGTAGTTCATAAATGCTTTATGTAGCTCTGGTATTGCCGCTATTTCATCTCCTGTTTGGGTATATAACGTGTTCAATAGTCCATAGTTATAGCAAGTTGCTACTAGGTTTGAGTTTGTCTTTGGTTGGGCAATCAGTTTATTATATCCTTGTAGGTTTTGAGTAATATAGTCTTCATGTGGATTTGTAGTAGTTTTAGATCTGGGTTTATTATTTAAGAAAGTCTGTATTTTGTGAATGTTTTCTATATAGGCTCTGGTTATGTGGTTATAGGTCTTTTTGTCTTGTCCTAGACTATCTTTGTAGGTATTTAATTGTGGTGGTATGAATACTGCGTTCTGGTTTCTTCGTATAAATGGTTTTTCAAATATTTTGTTCATATTGGTATTAACATATCTCTTTTCCTCTTTTGTTGTAGATGAGGTACTTCCTGTAGCTGCATGTAACAAATAATCGTTATGGGTTTTTAGGTGTTTCCCAACGTCACCTTGTATCTATGGAATTTTAGAGTCTTCCGATCGACTTATCTCCGTATGTTTATAGTCATGCTGCTGACTTGATTTCAATATTTGTAGCTCTTTGTCTATATTGTCCATTTTTGTACAAAGCATAGTCATAACTTTGAACATATCTTCTAGTGTATTTTCTTTTTCAGTTTGGGTAGCTTTGTCTTGATATGTAATCTGCAATAACATTTTTGTTAGTACATATGACTTCTATTGTAAATGTAAAATTTAATATATTTAATACTAGTCTCCGTATTTCTTTAGTTGTAACCGAATCTTGTACCTTTCTTGTTATCCACCATTTTACCTGTGTATTATTTGTTCTCACAATAAATTTATTATATACAATGTATGGCTCAAAAGCTAATAAACATTTATATATTGAATATAATTCTTTTCTATTTATCTCCCATTTTATTTCTGGGTTTGTAAATGTGCCTGAATAATATCTACAATGATGTTCTATTTTTTCTTTGTCATATCTGTATTTTAATACTCCTCCGTAACTTATCTCACTCGCATCTGATTCTACTATATAGGTAAATTTTTTGTTTTCATCCGGAAAACATAACTTTGGTAGTCTTTTGCATAGTGATTTTATTTTTCGTATTTGTTCTTGATCTTTATCATCAAAGTAATATTCTACATCTTTTTTTAATTTTTTATATGATGGTTTTAAATTCTCAGCTAATTTTGATATGTATTCTCTTACTTGATTTACTAGTCCTAGAAACAATTGTAGTTTCTTTTTCGTATCTATCTGTTCATCAAAATTTATTATTTTTTGTACTATATGTGGCTGCATTTTTATACCATTTTTATCTATTTCTATTCCTAGAAATTCTATTTGGGTTTTCATTATTTCTGCTTTTTTTCTTACTTAGGCTTATTCCTGAGTATGTGACAATATGTATGAATTTTTCTAATAATTTTATATGCTCATCTTGTGTCCTTGAGTATAATAGTATATCGTCTATGTATATTATACAATTTTCTAATTGGTTAAAGTAATTATCCATAAAATGTTGGTATCTTCCTGGTGCATTTTTGTCACACCCCGAATCCGGATGTGATGGCACATGTCCATTTCCCACCGGACACGTCAGCCTAACCCAACCACAACGATAGAGAAGTAGAAATAAAAGAATAAAAGATAATAAATAAGCGGAAGACTTTAATTAAGACTCAACACTACCCAGAATTTGGTTGTCACATGTACAAACCTCTAAATACATCCCTTGGCCACAACCTTACTCACTCGTCTCGAAGAGAATTCCATGTCTGATCACACTTTCTTTCCACAAGCCTATCACCTCCGCATCAAAACCAGATCTAACACTAAAATCACGCGATGACACCTAAACTCGCACCCACGCCGGACCAACCACGAGTCATTACAATGAGAGAGAGAACAGAGTGAAGTGATAAGAATTAGATCGGACCAATGACGCACGATAGAGAATCAAGTGATAAAGATCTTTCCTAAAAGTCACCATAGCCTCTCAAAGATAAGTACAGACGTCTCCG
>JAJOOO010013831.1:0-16571 GCA_029582685.1 Solanum piurae | reverse complement strand
CTTCTTATAGGGTTCTTTTTGATATATCGAAGGAGTAGGGCTTCAATTTAGTTTGTTTTGATCTTTCGAGCACCCCTCTGCATTCAATAGTTGGTTCAATGATTTGATTTGTTGGAGCTGCAGCATCATAAGCAAATTGTATTGTTAGATTTTTGTTGTGAGCGTCCTGTTTGGATAAGCCATCTTGGATTGATTCTTGACGTAATGACATCAGAAATTAGTGCACTCTACATAGGAATTTTACTGCTCAATTGTATTTTCATGTTGATGATATTGTTAAATATCTTGTTTTGGTTTAATGTCTAACTTTTGGCTACATTTTGATATTTATACCGTTCTATAGTAAGTACCATAAAGAGGGAAGAATAAGGTCTTTCATTTACTACATTTTCTTAGCTAAAAAGACTGGAATTTTACAATATTCTTTCTATTCTTTGCTTCATGATTCATGACTGCAAGCATTAGTTATATGATATAGCTGTTACAAATTATCAACTTCTTACTACAGCTGAATGTTTCTCAAAACACTTTTTATTTTGATAAATAAATAGATAGATATTGAAGCCGTGCAAGTTGCTCAAAAGAGTTCGGTTACTCTGTGTTTTACCTGTCTGAATTTCATTTGTGATTGGTAGATGATTTGGGAAATTTAGGAAATCCGAAATCTTATGGCGGATAGGGCTTATGAAAGGCACTCAGCTGACTACTTATGTCTCTGTATGCTAAAAAGGGTATTTTAAGTTTGTATCCTGCAGTTTGTGCAACTTCTATGTTTGTTGAACTTGAATCTGTGGTTGTGGGTAGCCCTAGGATACATAGAGATTATGAAGAATGAAAAGAAGTGGAGGGACAGAAGGTAGGGTCTATTGTTGGGGAGTAGAGAGGCCTGACGACTAAGTACATTCACCTTAAAGATGACTGAACCTAATACTAAAAGTTTTCAAACAATCATGCAACCTCACCTAATCTTCAAAATAAATCTTGCAATTGCTTAATAATGAGGTGGATAGTTAATACGGGATCAGCATACTTATATTGTGGAACTTGGAACAAACAGTTAGGAACTTGACCGCAAGACAAATAAAGCAAGTTGGCAAGACCAATTAAAGGATGTTGCTTGTGAACTGATAGAGTCTCACATTTCTTTTTCTTTTATAAGAAAAACTTATTATACTTCAAGTAGTCCAAGAAAAGTGGAGTTGTGAGACAATTGTTGCAGAACCAATGAATGTACATGCTTCATGTGCTGAGTTCATTGCCCTAGCCTGTGGAAATGCAATCTGCTTTATAGAAACAGATATATAGATATTCTAATTTGTTAATATTAGTTGCTTCATTTTCAATTTGTTGCTTCGGCTTCATATATTGTATTCTGGCCACAAAGTAACAGAAAAGTTTAAAAGGAAAAATAGAGACTATTGCTTTGATGGTAAACTGGAGTAATATTTATAATAGCTGCACAAATCAAACTACGAGGTCCTATACATGTGGGGAATACGAGCAATTAGTTAGCGATTTGAGACAGATAGGTGAAATTGATGACTTCTCATGTGGAATCAGTCAAACCTAAGGTCCAGTCCTTCTGAGCAAGCCGTAAGATATTAATGGGTCTAAATAAAAAAGGTAACTACGATGTTAAATGAAGAGACAGCTTAGAGTATTTGCATACACCTTATAGTTATTCTTATCCAACAATATATCAAAGGATATCAGGATATAAAAGACAGGCCCTTCACACTTTTTTCCACAATGTTGTAGAGTTGAGAGTGGTATATATGTCAAAGTGATAATTTAGGATATTAATTCGGGGATCCAAAATAAGCAAATAATATTCTGGAGATCCTCTTTAATGATGAATTGGAAAGTAGTTTGAGTCCATGCTGCCTTGGTACACACAATGCGTTTCTTTTTGTTAGAAGTATTTTACTTGAGAACCCTTTGGGGTGGTCCAGTGGTTTGGGCTTGAGACTTCCATGTTGGAGGTCTCAAGTTCGAAACCCCTTGCCAGCGAAAGCAAGGGGTTTGCCTTCTGGGTCGAGCTCGTCGCACCGGGCTTGCCTAGTGCGGGTTACCTCTCCTATGTGGTTTGCGAGCTATTGCATAGGAGTGGGGTTTTACCCTGTGCGCACCCAAAGGGTAGCGGCTGCGGGTTTCCCTTGGCATCAAAAAAAAAAAGAAAGTATTTTACTTAAGAGATATATTGAAGAGGAGTCCTACTGTGCATGCTAGGAAGCTTGGTAGATGAAAGAATTGTGAACATATATGTAGTGCACATGACTCTCCAAACTTTTACACTTTTTTTTTTGAGACAGTAACAATAGACACTTCATTTTGATCAGGTAAAAGATTTTGTTAACAATAGCAGGGCCAACTTGGCCATATACAAGAGGTATACGAAAAAAAGAGAAACCTACAAAATATTGTTCTCCAATAGACGCCCAATTTTTTATACAAACAGGAACTTCATGGGTGCACCAAAAGAAAATAAGGGATCGGAGAGTACTCCTCAAATGAGCAAAGCTCGTCTCCACCCCTTCAAAAGCTCCCCTATTTCTCTCCCTCTAAACGACCCACATAAAAATTAGAGGAGTAACATTCCAATCCTTGTGTCTTCTTCTCCTAGCTTCACTCTTCCAGCTGAACATCAACCCCTCCACGGATCTTGGCATTACCCAAGTAACACCAAACCATCTAAAGATATCCTCCCATAACCTTGTAGCTAATTTGCAATGTAACAGAATGTGGTCCACATCCTCACCCGCCTCCATTCAAAGGAAACACTAGCTCGTAAATACAACCTTTTGTTTCCTAAGATTCTCTGCTAGCAAAATTGCCCCTCTAGTATCTAAGTGAAGAAGCACACGTTTCTGGGCATCTTAGGAATCCAAACCGAGGCATGTGGAAAACTAACCTCTGCCCTGACCAGAAGCTTCTCCTAGAAAGACTTAACTGAGAGCGAATTGTTATTCCCAACTCCAACTCCCAGCATCAGGTCTGTCAATCAGCTGGAAGACCTTTAATGATACAAGTTAAAGTAAAGTTTCAGTGGGATATTGCGTATTCAGTTGATACTTGATTGTATACAAAGATATATTATTACAATACACGTTTGTATGCATTTCTTTGCTTTCCAGGACTATCAACATAATATGGTTCTTAGTTTTTAGGAGTTCAAGAGATTTGCTACTTGATCAAAAATATTTTCTTTTTGGGATCCGATGCAGACACAGTTCAGATTCAGACATGTTGCATATTATTCTAGTTTATGTTTTGTTTTCAGCATTTCTATAGATTATTCTAACCAACAGTTAATACACATTATTAGCAGCATACAGATACTTATTGCTTTTATTTTTAGATATACTAGACCATTTGCACTATCCTTGTGGAAGTAAAAGTTGTCATATCATATTTGTTTTTATTTTACTCCATTACTCAACTAATATTCAAATTGTTTCCTCTATTTCTTCAAATAATGATGTTGCAAAAGTTCTTTTTCAATATACTCTAAATTAGAACTTTAAATAGTTTTAACCATATCAATTGGCCATCTGATAATCACCACCTCCTGTTAGAATATGTATAGTTGAAGCTCTGTGAAAGAGTGAGAAGTTGCTACTAACTTTGAGAATCATGTATTTTACTAGATTGGTTATTTCAAGTATACTAATGCAGAGTTGAGTGTATTACGTTGTGTAAGAATATTTAAACCAACTTTTTTGGCGTTCTAAAAGGAATGGTTATAACCACTCCTTTACCATAATAATCAGGTTTTGAGATGTGTGACTTTGTGCCAAAATTTTCTTTACTAGTTCCTTGCTTCCGGTATGATTGCACCGAAGCAGATGAGCTATACACACTTGTTAAGTGCCTCTGCTGGTAAGAGCTGTTTTATTCTGGCTTTTGCTTTCGTGTACTTGAACTTCTAAAACTAATTAAAATTTAGAACACTATGATAAACATGTTTATCTGGTAATGTTCATTTTCAAAACAGAAAACTATGATAAACTAGCATATTATTTACATGTTTAATTTTTGTTAATTTATATGGATTTTTCTTTAACGAAGTCGGTGAGAATATCTCAATCATGCCCCTCAATTGGTAACACTACTTAGTTATTGTTGAGTGCTGGTAACTTTGCTACTTCTATGTCTTTCTTCCCCTTGTAATGGACTTTGCTGATAAATCTTTTTATTCTTCTTGTTTGTTAGCTTTCTGACTGGATTAATTACTGTTGCAGGAAATTGTGGATACCTTACCATACGATAAAACTGTTGATTTTCTGAGGCTTCTCATAGAACTCAACCAACTCACGGATATCAAGAAACTTGAAAAGCAAAGCGACGTAGAGAAAACCTAGCTTTGCAGTCTTTAACGTGGATTAAACCCTAAACCTTCTACGTCCTCATTTTTTAAAGATATAAACAGGGAGGTTTCGCACACCGTTCAGAAATAATGGCTTCGTTTGGATCTCTTAAGCAGGCTATCTTTGATAGACAAACAAGAAAACAGCAGTACCAAGATCACATACGAGGCCTGAATGCTTATGATCGCCACAAGAAATTCCTCAATGATTATGTTGGATTTTATGGAAGAGAGAGATCCACACAAGAAAAGTTGCCTGTTAAAACAGATCAGGATACTCTTAAAGAAGGATACCGATTCATTCGAACTGAGGAAGATGATATGAATCCATCTTGGGAGCAAAGGCTGGTGAAGCGCTACTATGACAAGCTATTCAAAGAATATTGTATAGCTGATATGACACACTATAAGAGTGGCAAGATTGGTCTGAGATGGAGGACTGAAAAGGAAGTGACATCTGGGAAAGGGCATTTTGTCTGTGGTAACAAACACTGCAATGAGAGAGACGGTCTAGCAAGCTACGAGGTGAATTTTTCATATGTTGAAGCAGAAGAAAACAAACAAGCCCTGGTGAAATTGGTAGCCTGTGAGAGATGTGCAGAAAAGCTTCTTTATAAAAAGAGGAAAGAGAAGGATCAATCTAGAGAAGACCTGAAAGATAAGCATCAAAGGAAAAGGGGAAGATCTGTGAGTGATGATGAACATAAGGATGATAATTACGAACGAAGGAAAATGGGAAGATCTGTGAGTGATGATGAAAATAAGGATGATAATTACAAACGAAGGAAAAATGAAAGATCTGTAAGTGATGATGATACTAAGGATGATAATTACGAACGAAGGAAAGGAAGGAGTAGAGGGTCAAGGGCTCCAACTTCATCTGATAATCCGGATAATGAGAATATGGATGAGTATCTGGAGGGAATGTTTCCTTGACAGGAGGCTACTGATGTTTTTGTAGAGATTTTGAAGTTTTCATTAAATTTGTTTAGATTGCAACTAGGTATTTTTGTTTGGACAATGGAGAGGAAATTTGATTGGAAAAGCTCGAGTAAGGTCGTATTTTTGAAAGTGCTAGACTGGTTAAGAAATACATGAAGGAACCTGGTAACGCTGGAAGTGGGGAGCTCAAGTATTCTATTGGGTTGTCTGATCATCCATGTAAAATCAAGAAGTGTAGCAAGTGATGTTTCTACTTAGTTTTCAACAGTTTTTTTGCTGATAAGTAGCTCCTCGGAATGTAAATATATGATTCATGTACACTTATGTTGGTTATGAAGTTTACTCCTTTGACCTAATGGATGTCTCATCTTCAACATTGTAGATCAATTTAACGCACAATGGCACAAGTTATATATATATATATAATTGAAAACGTAAGCCTGTATGGTTTGTGTAATTTTAGTAGGCAGTGAAATTCTTAATAGTTTGCTGCTTGTCAAGTACCCGCTGGGCTTCATTGGTTATCAAAAAGGATGAAAATGGACTTCACCTTTGGTATTTGTGAAAATAGTTGTTCAGTTAAATATGCACTGCTATTTAACTATATCAATCATGCGTCTCAACTCTCAAGTAACTGTATTTAAGTCAAAAGTAGCAGTCATAAATTGCTCAATTCCAAGTACCATGTACAAAGAGCCTAATTAGGGGGAGAGTTGAATTGATTAGCTTTCTTTTGTTGAGAATGTCAAGAATAAACAGATACACCCAAAAAAGAAGGAAAAAAAGAGCTAAATGTAAATAAGAAAACAGACATCTCCATAATGAGACCCTCCATCTATACAAGTGTGACATTTTATACTCTTAAATTTTGACTTGATCAACTTCCCCTTCATGGAAAGCCTCAACTCAATCAAACTCCTCTCTCTGCTGAATGGAGACACCTATTTTCTTCAATCATCTACACCTATAAAGTCACTTGGAACAATCTCTTCTCATTGTATATGTACATTTCGCATGCTAATCAGCTCGTTGCCTGCTCCAGCGTCAATAAAATAAGACTGAAACAGCAGCACTAATGCAACACATGGATAATGTGTTTTCATCTATACTACCTGATACTTTGAGAATTATTCCTGTATGACGATTCCTTTCGACATAAACAGTCTGGTAGAGGATTAACATAAAATGCCTCCTCTGAACGAAACCTATCCGTCCCCTTTGTACCTGAAATTGGTCCTTTCCTCTTTCTTGGCGATCCTTGCCTGCGCAATCAAAAATAATAATTAAAAAAAAAGAGATCAGATACCATTGTATTGGTTCTTGGCAAAAGTTCCCATATCTTCAATCTAATGACCATAAGAAAAATGAGTTTACGCAATGCAGATGGAACAACATCCTACAACCGAGATCCAAGAGGCACTCTAATGTGACAAGGTTTCAAAGATCTACTGAAGAAGTAGTAAAGAGCAAACAATACTCAAAATTGTAATTCCAGTTTTCATCTCTAAAAAAGGAAGCGACAAAGATATCACTCGTTACTAGCCAGGGCCAGGGAGAAACTTCTACATCCAGTTCGAAGCCTTTGCCCAAACACACGACAAAGAAAGTACATCATCAGACTCCAGAAAGATAGGACAAGAATAATTGCAATCAGATAACTGTTAGAATTCATAAAGAAATTTAACCACTACATCGGCAGGACCATCATCAGCACCCTGATTATATTTCACAAGCAGAAAAATATCTCTACATTTGACATACCGCCTCTTGTGGATTTCAATAATGCGATTGGACAGATTTTTCCCCTCTTTCATCGTACCCTGGTCAATTTTGTCAAAAAGCCGGACAAGAGTTCTCCTGGTGATTACAAGGAAAGTATTAGCAGGCGATAGTTATAATCCTCCAAGCAGACTAAATACTAAGTGGGAACTAAAAGATACTGAATATAGCATGTGTAGAGAGGAGGTCTTGCCTATCAGGAGATATTGTTTTCCTATGCCCCAGAAATCGACGATGTCCCTCAACTGCTCTTGCCATATTTCCCGAGTACGTAGGAATGAATATGTCACTCTCAATAGACACGATATAGTCTAGGGCAGCCAATTGAGATGCATGATTGACAAATGGCTCAAGCTCCTCAATAGAAGCCAACTTTTCCTGCAAGAAAGATGCAAATCACTCTTTAAGTAAGCGGAGCCTATCACATATATCAGAAGTACTTTGTTTTGAGATTATATGGCTTCTATGGAAATCTGCTTCATACGTAGGGGATCGAGAACAGAAGGAACATGCCTTGGCAGATTGAAATCATGAAATTGATATTTAAACTTCATAAGCGAAAAAGGGTAAATACACAATTGGTTCATGCCAATATTGACAGATTCAGCACCTGAACAGACTAACCAAATAAGTTCTCTTTGGGATCTCAAGAAGCATCAAACAAGTAGGTGAACTCCCTGACTGAAAAACAATGAATTTAATTTGGTCCGGATAGCTGAAGTTTTTTAGAGACTTTGTTCATCTCAATGGGACACCACAATTGCCATTTCATATATTGACAGAGCTTGAAATGGATATCCGAGTGACCCGATTTCTTTATGACAGATTACAGTTAAAATTTTACAAATCTTTCAAAAGATCCAACACAAATTCTATTATCTTTTCCCGGTTCTGTTCTATTCACTTGCTGATGAGCACAAACTGTTTTTGCATAACACAAAAACAAAGATCAACGCATACTGCTATAAAGAAAGACAATATCAATATTTAGCAAAATTTGTGGATGCTTTTATTCTAAATCACTCGAAGGAAATGTTCAGATTATTATGCTGACTGGACCAACTTAAGTTGTACTAGCTATGTTTTTCAAATGCATATACAGACATTGAGGCCAAGATTTGAGCACATCGAGTTTTTGAATTAGTTTCATGTGATCCCCCCACTAATCTATGTGGAACTATTTTCATCTTTTATTTTAGTTTAATTTGAATGTAAAATAACTCTAGAGTTGTGAACTAAATGGACTTGACTCAATGTACTTACGGTTAAGTCTTGGTTATTGTTTTCATCATCATGTTTTAGTTGTTGAGACAGTATTGCTTGTTTAAACATATTAAGTATTGCCTTGAGGTTGATGAACGAGTCCATCAGGTTCTGGGTCATGTGCCCAATTTGGGTTTTTTTTTTTTGGGGATCAATTGGGTGGTGATATGATGTGTTTGATAGCACCCACAATAAAATTATATCATCATGTTGAAACTATCTATATGCCCATTTCAAATTCTTCAATTTTTGACCACTTATCATACCTTCTGAGTTCATGGGCATGGACATTCATAAAATCCACTAAAAGTTACATAGAAATCCACAATCAAGTGAGATATCTAACTAACAAAAATCATCCAAGACATTTTAAGCAACAATGCAAGAAAGGTTTGCATACCTTATTCATTAATAAGGGGTAGCGCAACAACAGATCAAACATATGGGAATCACCCCCATATATCTCTCCAGCAGCAATATATATAGGAGTGTTTGATGGAAATCCAAGAGCGGAAAGGAATAGTCCAACTTCTCTTGGAGTTAATGGACAATAGCCTTTACTTCTCTGTTCTACAGGGTCAATTTCTTTCACCTTCCACCATGTGGTGTTTTCCCTACAAATGATCAAGATAATGAAATGACCATCATCAGATTACAAATTCAAACAATCTAGTCAATGGCATGCTACTAATTCAAATAAAAGGAGAGAGCATTTCTAAAAGCTTGGTGGATGTGACAGGGGAAGGGCTCCAATTCAGGCCAATCACTAGATTTCTTTTTAGAAGAAATGTACCAATCAGTATGGCATCTGGAGATCCTTTTCTTTGTGAATGTTCCGTTTTTTTTTACTAACTTCTTGAAATGGGTGGTTTTAAAGTTTGTATACTATACAATTGAATCCCACAGGAACCAAAATAGGAGACCAGTGAGCTAGGCATCTCACACGTGTCTAATACTCAAAACAAAATGAAAGCATATGATTGATGTTCAACCTGTTAAAAAGTGTTTTTGCTTCTTAGCAGACAAACTTTTGTTTGAAGAGATCAGATTTTACCCAACAATTAATCACAAGCACATGCTCTGGCTATCAAATAACTATACGTCATAATAATCTACCTAATTGCCTTCAGTTCCTCAGCTTCTTCTGGGGATAGATCATGTGTGCATCCACTAAAAGCAAGCATGTCCTTTTCAAATCGCAAATGTAAAGCAATATAGGGGCCATATGATCTCATCCGATCAACCAACATCTGTAAATAGAAGTTGAAATCAATGAAATAGCTCAGGCAAAGAAACACTTGAACATGTTTTTGAACTAAGCATCAATAAGTGGTAACCTTTCCCATTGCTTCAATCTTGGGAGCGAATCGAAGGGCTTCATAACAAGCTCGACAGCGCAGCTTCTGAATATCAGGAGGCAGGTTATTATTCGCCAATCTTGAATCAGACTTGGCAGCTCGAATGATCTAAAGAGATTAGATTGCATCCATTAGTTACAAATGAACATTATTGCTTGCTTGGTACACATATTAGTTTTATGTACCTGGTATTCATCCCACAGTCGTGCAATCTCTTCCTCATAGTAATCCACACCAGACCAACTCCTAAAATGTTTAACTGCTTTAGTTGCAGATGCCAGTTCCTTCGGTAGCTTTTTGACGACATTTACATCGTTTTTCAAAGAATTAATAAAATGGTCTTCATCAAAGACATCGGAGAAGTTGCTGCAATTCAGGGATAGAAGAGTAAATTTTACCAGTTTATGCACAATTTATGCAGCAAGTATAATACACTCAATCCTTAAGGATGAAAAGGATGTTGATCCCCTTGCAACAAACAGTTCAAAATGAGCATGAAACCCCAAAAAGAAATTGCTCACTAAAGGACATTACGCACCTAGAGTCCTGCCAAAGTGAGCGCTTATCAAGCTCAGGGATCACAAGAGTAGCATTTATGATACGAGCAACAGCAACCATGTCACATATCTGCAACATAACAACCTTTTCTTTCAGCAGAAAGCCACAAACAATGACAAGTAAATGTTTTATGCATACATTATGTGAACTTTACACGGATGACATAATTTTCATGAATCCACAATAAAACGAAAAAAATATTCATTAAGGACCAACACCTTATAAAGAAAAGAATTAACATGTATACTGGTTTAGGGGAGATGAATTGTCTTCTAGAAGATTTGAAATGTAAACCAAATGCTAGAAATAAGGGACATAAGACATATCCATTGAAGAAACTCATACTGAGTTAGATTATGATTAATTAAAGATGCATATTTAACATAACAAACTTCCACTCATCCTCCTCCCACCAAAACACAACTTCATTTTCTCTGAGTAAAAGTAATGCCTGGTGATAGATGACTTGGGTTATGATCAGCAGTCATTAGTTATTCAAAAAAAAAGAATGAAAGAAGGTAAGTCATAGCACTAAACTTTATGAATCATTTCTTTCCTTCAAAAGAACAAATCCTAACTTCTAACATTTATATAAAGGATTAAGTCCAAAACTTATGTTTTAGTCATTTGGATCCTTAAATAAAGAGAGACCTCAACGGTCTGAACCATACTTCAAATTTAGTGTATTGTCCAACAACATAAATATTCCAGTGGAGCATGATACTGAAAGGAAAAAAGAAAATAATAATCCTGAAATTTAAGAGAATCAGACATCATTTATATGTGAAAAGGAAAAGAGATGCAAAGAATACAGACCCCAGCTCTCATCTGATTGAGCCCACCATTGGCATGAACCAGCAGGTAGCCTCGAGACTCTGGAGGAGCTGGAGGTAAATTGCAAATAAAGATAAGCAACATAGAAAAATCATATACATTTGATTCAAGAAAGCACAAAGCTACTCTCTAATATTGTATTGTATGGGAACAATGAACTGCTTACGTGTATATAATGGACTTGCAGCAACACAAGGAACATGGTCGCGATTTGGGGGCGGTTTCCATAACTTTTCCAAACTTCCATTTCGACTTGCAACATCTAACTGTCAAATCTAAAGGAGTGAACATGAAATATGCATAACTACATATTTACATAGTCCTATGTCGAATGTCTACAAACATATGTCAAATCATACCAGACCAAACACTAATTCCATCATAAACTCAATTTACTTAAAGAAATAATATTTTTTCCATACCCCTACAAAGTGGAATTACACAGGGTATGTTGTTGTTGAGAGATAAAATCGAAATATATATATTTGAGGGAGTATAAAACCTTGCGAGCAGCGAGAGGAGCCTTTGGCAAATGGGGTGGGGCAAGTTCTTGAATCCAGCTTCGTTCTCTACTCAGCTTTTGGGATGAAAATTCATGTTGCTATAACAATAAAACACCCCAGATCAGTACCTAAACCTTGAATGACAACCATAACCGCGAAGAAATGTCAAAATGAAAGAAATACTGAAAAAGTATTTTCAACATCAACCATCACCACAAAACAGGAAAAAATTGACAAAATCGAGAAAATTAATGATACAATTGAATTTCTAGTTAGCATTGATAGTTACAACTTATTTTAGATCAACAAATAAACCCACTTGAAATCCCTTATCTATCTTTTGAGAAATGAAATAGCCCTAGTTTCTAGCTTAGCTCATAATTTCACCCTGTTTTCGCCTTCCCTGCATTATTTTTTCTTCAAGTTCAGTTAAGTTCCGTTTACAGATTGCATCAATTAATCAACAATTTAGTCAAATAAAACTAAAAAAACAAATTTTATCAGACCCAATGCCATAAATCATAACAAGAAATTACACCTCAACACCAACTCAGCTGATTTCGGGTATATGAATCTTCAATATCCATTTCGTTCTATGTGACACCGTTTCCATATTCAATGATTAGTAAAAGAAAGAAAGTCATAACGAGCAAAAATAGAGAAAACCCAATATAGTTCAAGAAATGTACCGTGGGAAGTTTATCAGGCAACTTGGTAACTTCTGAAGCAGGAAATTCGACATGAACATATAGAAGAGCCATAAGGGCTATTGCAGCGATTGCAAAAGTTAACATCTTGCGCACAATAGACACTTTTCTCCATCTTTTCTTCTGCATCTTCAACAACACCACCCTTTTCTTTCAAGAACCCAAAATACACAAAATCCCAGACACCCTTTTGATATGTATGGCTGATTTTGATTCTTTGTTGCGTGGAATTCGTAACTGTGTTTGATTCTTGAAAGTTGAAATCTCTGAGCTTGGTGGGGGTTAAGCTTTTGGCTTTTTTAATGGCATTTATATGCAGTAATTAGTTTCCATTATTATTCATAGTTGGGGGTTTTGGGTACTAAGCAAAGAGTAAGAATAACATATCCGGATTGTGGTGGATCGGTAAGTACTATTGTTTCATCCTTAATTAAATTTTGAGTTCAAGCCTCTTGAGTTACGAATTCACCTTTGTTAGGAAGCCCTATGTTGAACTTTCGTGTATAAATTCAAATTTAGTTAGATTTCAATATGGATCAAAAAATTAAAAAAGAAAAAAGAGTGAGAATAAATAGGGATGAGAATAATGGACCCATGACAATGAGACACACCAAGTAAAAAAGGTCAAAACAGGATTAGTAGATTGTAACCTAATTATTCAAGTTTATTCATCACTAAAAATCAAACACTTTAAATTTCAAAATCCTAATTACATATTTAGTAGGTGTTTGACTTGGCATAATATCACTTTTAATTATTATAAATCATTTAAATGTTAAGAAATAAAAGGAGTAATATTTAAAAATAGACATTTGTTTTAAGTAAAATAAACAAGTAAAAATGAATGAGAAATAGTAATTTACTACTAATACTACTATTTAGATTGAATCAGCTCTAAGAAAATCAAAATCCAATTTTAAGAAATTACTAATAAATAAGGAAATGCGTAAAATTAATTTCTTTTCCTTCCAATGTAAATAATTCGGGATTAGCAAGCTGTCAAATTTGAAAATTTTACAGAAAATATAAGAAATAAACGTGCCAATTTTAGGATAAATTTCCTAAGAAAATCTTGATTATGAGTTTTCTAAGTTAAGAAAATCTTGACTATACTTAGATCCAGAGGTGTAGAAATTAACATACGTGAAATGTACAATTGTTTGAATTAACGATGATAATATTTTGCATAATTAATTATATGCGCAAGTAAAATCATTTTAAAAATTGATGAATGTGAAATACTATCACATAATTAGATTAGTTATACTTTGCCGTTATAATAGATAAAAGTTTAGTGATTTTTTGGACTATGTTAAATCAACTCATGATATTCACAATATATTTTTGAAAAATCTCAGTTAAAACTTTCATTTGTTTCATCTATTTTTTTTACGTCTACATAAAATTAGAATGCTTAAAGCCAAATTACAATAATAGTCATTTAGTATAAACACATGCACACAATATTAATCATAGTTTAGAGTTGCTTGTTTCTGTCTTTGACTTTCTATAAGTATTTTTATATTAGCCTCCCTCAAATGGTAATAAAATATTTGAAAATAAAAACGAATATTTAAGGGGCAGCAGAATAAAAACAGATCTCAAGATGACCTAAGCTATTAGTTGCATTTAATATCCATCTTAGTAATTGACATGATGTATGCCTTAGAATACGTCTATGTTTTCACAAGAAAAATTGGCATTATCCTTTCTATTTTATATCCAACAAGGAACCTATATATATGTATATATATATATAGATATATATACAGATATAAAATCCACTAGTAATGGAACTATGTAAGAAGTTATTTTACACCTATAAGAGGTAAGAATCCTGTAAATATTTTGTATGAAATAATACACAAGTTGTAAAGTCTTTCCAAAATATAGACACATAACGAAATCATGACACACAGTAATATTTTTTATCAATAGAAGTAAAAGACTGTTTATTTTCTTTTTATTTATTTATCTTCGTAGTGAATATATAAGAATGACATTGGAATGTTTATAATTAATATATATGTTGTTATTAAGGAATTGAAGTTAGATAGGGATCAAAAAACTGAAAATTTTAAAAATTAATAGCATGATATAATTATAAATATTAGCTATATCAAAGCTATTGCGTCTAAATGCGCTCATACATACGTAATATTTTGCGTGAGTCATTATCAATAATTAAAAATTATATAAAAAGAGCAATAACATAGATTTATCCATTTGGTGTATATATATATGATCTTGTTGAAATAACTATCTTTTTTCATTATATTATGTGCAAAATGTGAAGTCCAAACGCAATGTATGTACTAAGCATGGGAAGCCTATGTGCACTAGACTTGCTATTTGTTTTCACATATGCTTATAATTATGATTTTTGTATAATGGTATGGACCATTTATCAATTTTAATATCTATATATCTAATGTCATCAAAGTTGGACTATTATTAATAATAAAAACAATTGTTTACATACTTGCAGGATTTTTCTCCTTTATTTGTAAGAAACCATTAATGCCTCTAAATTTGCAATTAATTACGTACCTGTAATCTCATAATTGGTTTTGCTTGACTTGATCTGTCACCATTATCATTTTAGATCAATTCCAAATATGGACTCAACTTTAGCTATAGCTATAACAGCCTAAAAACATCTTTTTTCAGTTCGAATATTATTATTTTTAATTTAAGGAGTAAGTATTTTGTGAAAGTTTGTTTTATAATACGAATTAATTAGAAGCAGTGTAACTGTTTCTAGATATATATTAAACTCACACCTATTATGTGGAAGACTCGTACTGATATTATTATTAGAAGAAAAAAAGGTGGTATTACATAGTTGCATCTTTTCACTAGAGAGAGTACAAAATAGCAAGGAAAAAAGTAACCTTCTTTGCATTCTTTACTTCACCTATTCTCTTTGAGTTCCCGTGACTCTTGGGCCCTCTTTTTTTTAAAAATAAAATAAAATAAAATACTTTATACCTTTTCATCTGGAAGACGTCAAAGCTTTAGTGACCTTGTTGTGGAAATAAAATTATTTGTATTTTGCGTTTATATTAAATAATTAATGTGACGTTCATGATGGAGGAGGACCAACGAGGGCAGCGATAGGGATGTCAATGGGGCGGGACGGATGCAGGGTGGGATGGGGTGGGTTTTAAGGCTATGTGGGGAGGGGCGGGCTTAAGGTTGTGTGGGGAGAGTCAGATGCGGGGGGGTTGAAGTGATTTTAAAAAAATTAATGTGGGGCAGGGTGGGTTGCGGGTATATATGATTTCATGTGGGTTCAAACTTAATTTTAACTTTTTACATGTTATAAGAGTGATAGAACATTAATTATTAAGATAATTTCATTAAAGCTACTAAAATATTCAAGATAATAAATGAAAATGGTTCAATAAAAAATAATACAATTTCTTACATGTTTCTCAATTAACCTCTAAAAAATAAAATTTTAAGTCACTATCCTATTAAATTAATACAACTTAATGAAAAAATAAATTTATTTTTATGAATTTTATTTTTAGTATCAAACATAACTAGAAAAAGAAAATATTAAAAAAATTATGCGGAGCGAATTAAAAAATTTACGGGTTAAACTCAATCCGCATCGCCCCCACCCTACACCGCCCCATTGCCATCCCTAGGCAGCAGGTTAAGAGGAAGGACTAACGGGTTTTTAGGCTAATAAACTGTTGAAGAAGGAAAACACATGATGATATTTTAGACGAATCTCACATCAGAATGTAAAAGGAGATTGTGAAAGGCTTTATAAAAAATAACAAAGTCTAGAAGATATTATTGATGATATAGAGAAATGCGAATATGAAGCAAAATCATATTTTTTCATTTTCTATTTACACTTTGTAGCTCCAACATTATGCCAACGCACATGCATAGTCGTGTCTCGCACTCTCAAACATAGAGAAGCACAATAAATTTATTGATCGTATGTTTTTTTTTTTTTTAAATAATTCATGTTGTATCATAATCATCTTGTGTGTATCTCGACTAATTCAATAAATTATTTATTATTTTTTACTAGCACATGTATTAGATAATTATTCATAGTTGGAGGTTTTGGGTACTAAGCTCTAGCAATACTAGTCCCATATCCAAAGAAAAAAAAGAGGAGAAGAAAGAACAGAAAAAACCACAAAACTTTAATACTAATATAATACTTCCCTCAATAGTGCCAGTATAAGTGAGCTACGTGTCTCCCATTATTACAGAAGAAATTTAATTCGACATA
>JAJOOO010013823.1:0-10454 GCA_029582685.1 Solanum piurae | reverse complement strand
TTCCCTATATGAGAAAATGTAGTAAATATTTGTTTTAGAAATAAAATTGTATTCCATGCATATACGATCTAATGTTGCATAAATTCTGACTCATTGTTCTCTTAATAAACTGTTAGCATGTTAGAGATCCTGTTTAGGATGTAGAAACTAATTTTGGTAACTCTTTTAAGGGCATATTTCGGAGTATAAAAAATCAGTACAGGCTTTCTTAAATAATCTAATACTCTATCTACAAAATAAATCATGTCTATATGTGTTGCATATTAATGTTGGCATGTAAACTCAATTCTCATATGTTCAGGCTTATGGTTAAATATTTTCTAACATTCAAATTGATTAGTAATCATGCCTATAGGATTGCAATTATTTGGTAGTTTGTAGATTATTTGATAGTTTGTAAAATCACTTTAGATCTAACTATAAATAAAATAAAACTTTTACATGTCTCCCTGCTTTGCTTGTTTGGATTACTCATTTTTAAGTATGGAAAAATTAACAAAAACAAAGTTGTGTTTAAATCATCTACTTTATTGAGTGACATAAAGGTAGAAAGCATGCCTATAGGATCTAAATACCTTTCCATATGTTTTGGGCTTAGAAATCATGCATATAGGTTTAGAATTTGTTACATATTAGATATATACCATGCCTATAGGTTTGATAATATTTTCAGCATGTTACACTTAGAAATCATGCATATAGGACATAATTAATAAGTTGAGACATCAATCAGCATATTAATAAATAAAAAGAGTGAAATTATGTTTTAAAATTAAAATATGCTTCTTGGATTTAATCCGGCTCAAATTAATTAATTTCTGCATTTGCTACTTATATATATACTTCCTTGATTAAGTTAATTAATTTTCTGCATCGTAATCAACTGTTTTGCCACTTAAAATCAGCTACTGATTAATTCCTGCATCCAAAAAACTGACTGCCTAAAATAAATTTTGGAACCAATAATAAAATCTGCTACTGCTCTAGAAAATATTTTCTGAATTTTGAATAGTGTCCTGCCCCCTTAAGATCAGTGAATAAATTAGTGTTAGCATACTGTTATGAAGGCCCCATTTTGAATTAATTATTAATTAAATCAGTCTTTGACCCTTATAATATTCTATCTGTTTGAATGTTATAATACTTGTTAATGTATTTGTATGCACACACTTAGCATGCGACCTTTTTCACAATTACTTGTGTTTGCCAGCAAGTTTAATAAAATCTAGAGGTCAATATGAGACTCTACGTGCTAAATGCTTGTCCTATTTGTTTGACTTGGTGTCTAGGTGGGTCTATTAGAAACCTTTATTTTATTTCTAGTCTAAAACCTCCTTATTAGTAGTCCAATGCCTCTTGGACATTAAGTCGGGACGATAAGCACCTATTAGGATGAAAAACATGTGTTGGTGGGGTAGGGGTAGTTTAAGCCCTACGGATATGATGACATCGACTCAGGCATAAAGCGACAAACTGTGGTTTTGTCTGTCCCTACACGGAAGCCTATCGAAAAAGTAAAGAAAAGTCGACTGTTGATTCGTAAAGTCCTTCAGAGTCTCCCTTTCCTTTTGTCCCTTCAGTTGTTTATAATTATAATTGTATGGGGTAGCTTAAATAGAATAAAAATTGTTTGGTTATCCACTTGTGCAATTTATGTCTCCTCGCTTATCTCTTTATTAATTGTTTAATATTTATTTATTATTATATTATCACTTAGTCTTGCATGCTTAACTAATTAATTAAAATAACTAAAGTGCCCTTAATTATTTAATATTATGTTATCACATAGTTTTGGATGTTTAATTAATTAAATAAATAAATGAAGTAATCTTAATTGTTAAATATTATGGTATCGCCTAGTTTTTGCATGCTTAATTAATTAAAATAACTAAATTGACCTTAATTGTTTAATCATAGTTATCACCTAGCTAGTATGTTTAATTAAATAACCAATAAATGAAGTGACCTTAATTACTACTTGTAACCCCCACATAAATTGCATGAGATACGGTTGGGACCCACATTTGTGGACCTCGAGGGATGCCTAACACCTTCCCCTCGAGATAATTTGAACCCTTACCCTGATCTCAGGTTCGTTGACCTTAGTTAGATTTAGTTAGGTTAGATAGGTGCCCTAACGCGCCTTAATTCGTTAGGTGGCGACTCTTCAAATCCACCCAAAGCCCAAAGAGAGTTGTTAGGTTGAAACCCGTTTTTGCGAGAAAAATGGTGCGCGACAGAATGGCCACTCTGCTGGGGATATTAGGTTCTAATCATTACGTGTTTCATGCTTATGTGGGGTTTACTTTACTTTGTCATTTCATTGTGTTTTTGTTTATTATTGTCAAGTAATTGCATGCTTAATCCCATACCCCATTTCCTTATTTGCTTGATCCTCTAATTTGTTTATATGTTTACTTCTTTTTATTTATGCATGTATTTATTTATTTACTGCTTTCCTTAAAACTGTCTATGTGTTACCGCTTCTCATCTACATACTAATTGTTACTGCTTTGATAAACTGTCATTCCACTCATACTTCCCCCATTTGAGACTCTCTTCCATTTTTTTTATTTTTTATTGTGATGTTGTGCCTTTGTACCTCTCACAACTACTCCAATTCTCTTCAAACACCCAATTATAGAGAGTCGGCATATGCGTGGATGAAACGGATAGTTTTACTACCGGGAAACCACTAGCCTTCTAGCATAGAATCCCTTTCAAGTGCATGTCAAGCCAACTCTTAGAAATTTTCTTTTAGGTCATACATGTTGCATAAGCCCTAGGTGGTTTGACCCTTGGTGTCAATCCGCACAATTAGTAGCCACCCTATCGTCTAAAGGCCCCCAACACCCTTTAGACAAATTGCATAATTATGTGTCAATGTGATCACGATAATTAAATTAAGCCAAGCTTTGTCAAAAATGGAGTTTAGAAGTCGTTTGTTGTTTTGTTTGCAGAGTCATGGACACTTTCAACTCCCCAAACCCGCAAATGGTCGTAGAGGTAAACTACAAACTAAGGAGCTGGTGGATTGATATTAAGAGAAACCGTGAAAGAGAGATTCGTCAGTTGTGGGCGGTCTTACCTATCTCATATTTGTCATACCAAACCCTCACCTGATTAGGGTCTTACTGGAATTTTGGGACCCTGAGAGGATGATCTTCAAATTTGTGTATTTCGACTTGACACCAACGATTGAGGAGATAAGTGTTTTCATTGACCTGCCATATCACGAGTGTGAAATGATGGTGCCATATAAGCCATCATCGAGGGTGTTCTTGAAAAGTCTGGGAATGAAGTCAAATCCAACCTTACCTTCTTTAGACCTTGGGTGGATTCATTTCTACTTTCTATATTCACGCTTGGGTCGAGATGATAGTTATCACTCTTTTAGTGATGAGTTTGAGTGCTCCGTCGAGAGGTGGGAAACATATCGTCTAAATTCCTTTGCCATTGCCCTATTAGGATTCCTGGTTTTTCCTAAGATAAGGGGAAGGATTGACACACACTTGAGTTATGTGGTCCGAGATTTAGCTCAAAGAGAGGGCGAACCTAGGAAAACTATAGTGCCCATGATCCTGGCTGAAATAATGAGAAGTCTGTCGGCATGCGTCAACGGTCGAATATATTTCGAGGGATGCAACATCTTGTTGCAATTATGGGCTATCAAACATTTCTACATACGGTCTGATGCGGTAGACATCTTTCTTGGTTATGGCAAAAAGATTGATAATCATCCAAGAAGAGTGGTAGATTTCAACGCCTTTGTAGGATTCGTAGATGGCAGATATTTTTGATAGAGCTCGAAAGCAGCCGCATCCAATGGAATCTCTATTGGTTGTTCACCCCTAATGCAATAGTAAGAGGCGATGACCGTTACTTCATTGAGCTTGTTCGCTTAAAGGGCGTTCAACCAAACACTCCTCTACGAGTACTCCGCCAATTTGGGCGAACTCAAGTAATACCACTCGGATCCGACATGGAGCAATTCAAGTATGAATTTGGATTAGATATTCCGCAAGTCCACAACATACTTCGAAGATGGGAGCGGTGTTGATCATTCCTATGGGTGCACGACAGGCCTTATGCATACGTGAGTATTACATATGGATCCTAAAGGAGGTTAAAGATAGAGAATTGAGTGGGGACGGATACCATGGGCTCACCGATGAAAGGGAAAATATATGGGCACGCAACGTATTGAACACCAGGCAAGAAGTCACTCCCTATGCAAGAAGTCACTCCCTATGCAAGAAGTCAATTGGCGCCAAGCTCTTGGAATCGATACCGTCAAGATTTTAGGATTTAGGATGACTTCCCCCATGTTACCCCATTTCCCTTAGTTTATTGCAGATTTTGTTTTTCAATTATGATGTATTGTTCGAATTTTATAATAAATAAAGCTTTTTTATTTCCTCTAGTCTAAACTCCAAATTGGCAAATAAGGCTTGAATTAATTATTATGCATCACTTATATGTCGTCTTAGGCCTACCTCTGGCTCAACAAGGTTCCTTGCATTTAGAGGGTTTATCTTAAAATAATGTGTTTGCTATCTCAATTTATGAAATGTTCTAACTTGGGTTTTCTTTTGCTTTTACTTTTATTTTACCCTTTCCCTAATGGTTGATATGTAGACCATGGCTCACCAAACACGATCAAAGGCTGCTCTTCCCTCTTTTCCAAGTGAGAATCGCAAGGGAAAGAGGAAGATGATTAATGATAAGGTTTCGGGTAAAACCGTTGAAAAGGAGTACCCTCCAAGCAAGTTGATCTCACGTTTGGAAAAGAAAATAAGGGAATTAGAAGAAGAAGTGTCTGATATGCGCGGGTGGGCCAAATTGTTACTCTATGTCGATCCCACTCTGGAGACAAACATAGATAAGCCGTCTGTCACAAGTCAAGCCACTCTCCAAGATCATCCTCCACCCACTCACCCTATTTCTTATCCTCCACCAACTTACCCCACTTCTCAAAGTCAACCAAGCTCCATTCAAAAGCCTCCAAAGAACACCCACTTTCCAAATTACCCACATCCTCCTCAACATCATGTTTATGCATGCTTCCAGACCTCCATATCATACTCCGCGTCTGCCGAGTCCTACCTTACAAGCTCCTCAATATCAAACACCTCTACACCAAGTCCCTTGGTATTGCGCGCCTCTCATACCATTTCAAATTCCTTCATATCAAATGCCTCCATATCAAAAGCCTACTTATCCTGCTCACAATGTCAAAACTCTCACTCAAAAACATATTAGCAAAAATCTATTCAATATTGAGAAGAGGCCCAGCAAAATTTACACTCCTTTGACTGAGCCTATAGATAAATTCTATAAAAATTTGAGGATTGTTGGTCACATCGCCCCTACCAGTGAAATAAGGATGAATACACATGCAAGGTGGATTGAACCTTCAAAGGTTTGCGCTTATCACTCAGGGATGAAAGGACATACCATAGAAGAATGTCGTGATCTGAAAGACAAGATTCAACAATTGATTGATACCAAGTTTATATGCTTGGAGGACTTCGCGCCAACGGAATCCCAACAGTGAACTTGCCGAAGTTTGCTTGAACCAGTTTCCAAATAAGGCTTGCACCATTTAAGTTCAAGTTTTCTACATTCATACAAGGAAAGTACCCATGTTAGCATATGGGCAATAAAGTTGGTCAAAATCTATCATTTTCAGTATTGCTTAAGAATGATCTATTTAATGGCTTATGCTCTTGTATTTGGAACTACGTCAGACCTAATTCCCGTTTAAGAGGAGATACATAGGCGCTCCTATGGATTTCAGTCTTATCATAATAAAAAAAAAATCATTTTCCCCTTTGACTATGTAACTGGGGCAGAATTTTTGAGAGGGTCTCAAAAATTCCATTAGAGGGGCAATTTCTTGCAAATCTCGATACTGGGGCAGAATTTTTGAGAGGAACTCAAAAATTCCTTCAAAAGCATTTCTTCTCGCAAATCAGTAACTGGGGAAGAATTTTTGAGAGGGTCTCAAAACTTCTTTCACACAAATCAGGACTGGGGTAAATTTTGAGAGGATCTCAAAATCTCACAACTAGCGAGCTACAATCTACAACGAATATCAGAATAGCAAAAGTTGTACACTGGGGATTTTTTTTTTAAGGGACCTCATATTTTTTTGTCAACACTTCAAAAGGCATTCTATAGCAGACGTCAAATAAGCATGATGCGCCAAATCAAAGATATAGATCAACCTCCCATTTTAACTATTTTTCTTTGAATGCAGAAAATACAGGTACATTTACAAGAAGCAGCTTCAACATCACTTGAAGGATCAGCGTACCACTATATTGCGCCCAACAAATCGCTAATCAATGACACCCCATCCTTTCAATCAGACGGCAGGATCAAGCTACTTCATATCAATCCTGAACAATCTTTATTCAACGGTAACCTCTCCTTACTATAGGACGGAGGGTCAAGCTACAATACTCTGAACTCAAAATTCGCCGACAAACGGCACTCGACCCTTCCAACAAGGCGAAGGTCCGAGATACTTATGCCCTCAATCAACTATTACGCATGTGCCCATAGATCGCATGTACTCGATACTATTATGTGCCCGAATTACACTATGCCCAAAGATGGCATGTGCCCAAGAATTGCATTATGCCAAAGATTGCATGTGCCCGAAGATTGTATTATGCCTGAATTACATTGTGCCAACGATTGCATGTGCCCGATATTGCATTGTGCCCAAATTGCATGTGCCCGAAAATTGCATTGTGCCCGATATTACATGAGCCCGAAGATTGCATTGTGCCCGATATTGCATGTGCCCGAAGATTGCATTGTGCCCGAAATTGCATGTGCCTGAGGATTGCATTATTGCATGTGCCCGAGATTGCATTATGCCTGATGATTGCATGTGCCCGAGACTGCATTGTGCCCAAGAATTGCATGTGCCCGAGATTTCATTGTGCCCAAAGATTGAATGTGCCCGAAAATCACATTGTCCTGATATCGCATGAGCCCGAAGATTGCATTATGCCCGATATTGCATGTGCCCAAAGATTGCATTGCGCCCGATATTACACGTGCCCGAGAATCGCATTGTGCCCGATATTGCATGAGCCCAAAGATTGCATTGTGCCCGATATTGCATGTGCCCGAAGCTCGAGAAATGCATTGTGCCCGAGAATTGCATGAGCCCGAACACATGCAAATCATATCACAAGTATCAACAGATTTCCGAATTACAGATACACTCTATTTACTCATTACTTATGTTCCTAAGGCGTCATGGTCTAAAGACATCATTTTCATGGCCTACGGACATCATATCATGGCCTAAGGATTTAATTTCTGTTTATCATGATCCTAAGGCGTCATAGTCTAAAGGCATCATTTTTTATGGCCCGCAGACAACATTTTCATGACTTGAGGATATATTCTTTGCGTATCATGGCCCTAGACATCATAGCCTAAGACATCATTTTCATAGTCTTAAGGAAAACATCATGGTCGATATGAGAAATTGCATCATGTTTACTTTTACCGTTTGTTTGAAATATTTGCTCTAATCATCTTACAAGCTACAGATTTGCAGGGACTAACATTTTGCAGATAAGACATTTTTCACCTTTCGGCTACAATTATCGTTCTTACATCTATCGAACAAAGGCCCTATCAAATTCTTTGCTACTCCTATTACCATTTTTTTGTTAACCCTTGGCTACTCATATTACCGCTTCTCATCGGATTCTTTACTCTTATAATGGAAATCTCTCAGCTGGCTTCCTTGCTACTCTAATCCTATCCATTCAAGACAATATAGTCCACGTTCGAATACCGTACCGCTCTTTCAATTTTTAGGAGTGTCGTTTGCTCCTGAATCTAGAACTACACACGACCTGATTCTCGTATAACCTGAGATATGTAGGCGGCATAATACCAAAGTCTCAGTCGTACCCTTTTTCAACCTTATATCATTTCAATTGATCCCACTGACATTTCTCGTCGGTCGGACAAAATCGGCTACTAAGTCAATGTTGGTTGCCCGACAATTCATCCTTCATTCTGAAGCAACCAAGGGGCAGCTGTTGACACCCAATTTTGACCGACCTTTAACCCTTTTTGAGAATGCTATTCAATTAAATATGTATTTTAAAATATATTTTGAGTTTAAAATTTAGTCGATTTTGTCTAAAAATTATAATTTTAGTATGCACGCTTTACAAAAATTATTGTAAATATTATTAAATTAGTTTTTTTATCAATATTTAAACTCAAAATAATAATTTTACTCAAAATGTTTTAAAATATTGTAGAAAAAATATTTTTATATATGTAGTATTTTAATCGGATAACATTTCCTTAAATTTCCTCTTAATTATTTAATTTCTAGCCTATTCTATTCTAATTCATTTCAATTCTAGCCAATTCAATTCAAATTTTCATTTCAATTATTGCCTTTGTAGATTTCAATTTTAACCTATTCTTATTCCAAATTCGGATTCCAAGTGATTTAATCTCAACCGTCTATCCTTTAGGTAAAACCTAAGATAAAATCCTAGCCCTTCATCTCTTATTAAATCAATGGACGAGATCGATTCTTTTAGCCTTTCCTATGTTTAGTTCTAAGAGATCAAAACCCTAAAATTATTCACTCTTCCTCGCTCTCTAGCGTCGCTGCTCTCTCTTCTCTTCTCACCCGTCTTCTCCGACGAAAACTAGTAAGCAGCCGGCGAGATCCCAGGCGACCAGCAGTCGCTGGTGATGAGAATAGAAATCGCCATCAACTGCTGGTGGCAGCCGTCCTTTTCTCCCTCTCTTCGTTGCTCTCCTCTCCTTCCCTCTCCTCTCTTTTCTCGATGAGAAAGTACAACATATGCAACCAGCAACGACAGCAAGCCACCGGCGAGGAACACCAACAGCTAGCAGCTCCGGCGAAATCTTCTCCGTCTCCAACAACTCTGACCAACAGCTCAACGAATCGAGCACCAACAAGTTCCGAATAAAGGTTCCGGTCAGGCAGTGGATTTCGGGAAAACCTTAAGGATCGCGAGTTTATTAGAGATGGATCTTAGCAGATCCATCCAGGTTAGTTAAATCTAATTCATATGGCTGCCGTTTCAAAGCTTTGTTATTGTTCTTAACTGTGATTAAATGATTGTTTGGGATTTTGAGCATCATTTGTCTACTGCCTGTTTCGATGTTTTGATTTATATGAGTATTCCATATTTGTTGTTGATTCTTAGAAAGCATACCTAAGTTGTAAATTCTCTATTCGAATGTATTTTTATTGCTCTTATTGTGATATGTCCATGCTCAAGTCATGTCAAGTCATGATTTTTTGTTGATCTAGCAGTCACGTTGTAATTTGTGGCTTTCTTACAGGATTATTAATTTATGAATATCCTTGATTAAGCTCTCCTTGGTAAAATCATGATTTAAATTTTAATTGATTGAGAATTGTGTTTGTTCTTCCTAAAATAATTATTTGTTTGTCCTTGATTATTGAAATATAAGCTTCTGGTCCATTTGTTTCCATGTGGAGATTCACCATATTTGATATATGTGTTATTTTAACCTATTGATGTAAATCTTTATTTACTGGTAACTGATTTTATACTGATTGAATACCGTTAATTAATGTCTGTGAATACGCTAATGGCTCCTTAATTGACCTCTTTACCATACCTAAATTTGTGTAGACCCGGCATGTCTTTCGATATGGTAAGATTTGCTATAGTTTCGCTTGTTTATTTTAATTGGCCACCCTAATTGATTTCCCCATTCCTTAAAATAATTATTTATTTCCTTGTAACTAACTGTGTATATTTTCCATTAACTTTTTCGTGATTATAGTAAGCCGATTTCTTACTTGCTTTATACTTGGTAAATAAATATTTAAAATCTGATTTGGCTCTTCCTTTGAATAAGGAATAATAATATCATAATTTATTCCGACAATTATTTCTTTTCCTTTAGTGCTATGCCCTCTCACCTAGTATATAATCAAGGCCCTTTTGTCATAGTTCTACACGGTTGAACACTCACTCTCACGATGACTCTCACTCTTAACACTAAAAAGAAAAAAATATACTTTACTGTTTAAAAGAAAAGAAGTCTAAAAAACTTTGGACTGCTCTCGTTTTGCTGTGTTGCTGTGTAAGCTGCTTCGGTTTGGATATTTTGCTAAAATACTACATTACTGATAAAACTTTCTGCATAATCGGTTAGCTCTTCCTCGTTAGTTATATTTCATCTATTATTATTTTATTATGAATATTGTTGTGTGTTGGAAAATGAAATAAAAAGGAAGCATCTGGGTCAGTTTTCGCTCTCTCCTCGCTCCGTGTGATATTATATTTGTCATTATGCTTTGCTTGTTTAAATGCTTGTTGTGCCGAATATGTATAAAATGAACATGCACATATGTTGAATCTGCCCATAATTATTGCTATTGTTTTATT
>JAJOOO010013821.1:0-21361 GCA_029582685.1 Solanum piurae | reverse complement strand
CATTAAATAATTAGTTTCTTAATTAAAAAAATTCAATCATATTTACTATTCTAATCTATATATATATATATATATATATATATATATATAGAGGAGGAACATAAGCCCACTGATGTGGCATGCCTCATTGATCAAAAAATGAATTTATATATTTTCTCAGTTTTTGTTGTTTTTCTTAGCATTTTTTCTTCATTTTGATTACAAAGAATTCAAAAAATAAATAAATTAAATGCACAGGATAAATAATACTGCAGTTTTAAAACGTCTATAAATGTGGCCATATTAAAAGTCAATTTCTAATTAATTTCTTACCTTTTAATTATACTTTAATGCTATTTCAAGTCCATAAAAACTACCACTGAAAGCTTCATTTTACTTTATTTTTGTTTTACTTTCCTCCTCTTCCTTCTTTTAGTCATTTTTCTTACTCATTTAAATATTATTTTTTCTTCTGTAACTCCTTTCACATGGCTTTTTAAATAATTATTCTTCATCCTTCATTTGTTTATATTTTTATTTGTTATGTAAAGATTTTATAAAAATATGCTAACATAATTTATTTATTTATTCCAGGTTGTATAAGTAGAGATTTACGATTTTGAATTTGGACAACCTTTTAAAAAAAAAAGCAAATGATACTATAGAAAAAGCAAATGATACTATCATCTATTTAAATTGCATAAATATGTGTATTTAATTACATAAAAAATATATTTTATAAATATATATCCAGAATATTTTTTATGATATGTATCCAGAATTAAAAGGTATGATTTCTTTATCTTTTCTTGTATAATATGTGACATTTCTCTATGATCTTTATTTGTATTTATCTTTCTTCTTTTATTTAAACTAATTATTTTATTGTAAAAGTGAAATATTTAATTTATTACATATTCATAAGTAATAATAAAGTTGAATATAAAAACGGTGACGTAAAAAAATAGATGATACTATAGAAAAAAGGTAAGGTGGAGGTGTTCCATATTTAAATTGCATAATATGTGTATTTAATTACATGAAAAATATATTTTCTAAATTGTATCCAAGATATTTTTCATGATATGTATCGAGAATTAATTGTCAAAGGTATGATTTCTTTGTATTTTCTTGTATAATATATGACATTTCTCTATGACCTTTATTTGTATTTATATTTATATATTTTTCTTACATTTAAACTAATTATTTTACTGTAAAAATGAAATATTTAATTTATTACAAATCTATATATAATAATAAAGTTGAATATAAAAACGGTGGTGTGACCCTCTCTAAGAGTTTCAATCCAATTTATCTTTTCTTGGCCTTTTTTCTAATTTTAAAATACCAAAAAATTCACCTAAAAAATAATCATATTTATTTATATTTTCATCAATAGCCATATTTAATTTATTTTATCATTACAGCTATTATTCTATTTTCCTATAATATTTCTCAAATTCTCATCAATTATTACAATTTTTTCCATTTGATCTAAAAAGAATTCCAACAAACTATTCACGATAGTTAAATTTTACGGTTTTTATTTATTTATTTATTTTATAATTTTTTCCTTTCTTTGCTTTTTTTTACTTTTATTTTTATTTATTCAATTCAAAAAAAATTATATCTTTGTGTAATATAAATGCATTTCTTTTATCTACTTTATTTGTGTTTTTCATTTTTCTTTTAATTTTTTTAAGTTTAACCTCCATAACGTAAATCTATTAAACTTCATTTTTTTATAATATCATTAATTCTATGACTTTTAATTTTTCATATTCATAACCTCCAACTACTAAATTATAAAATTTAAGATATTTTATGATATCTATCTAATGACAAAATAAATTCAGAAGCTTTTTGTTTCATGAAATTTCAACTCAAGATTATTCTTTATATTTCATTGTTCTTTGTAGTATTATTATATTATCAAATTCATGCTTTAACTTGACACGATGAAAAAGACTCTTGAATGTTGATTAGTTTGTCAAAGAGGTGTCAGACAAGAGGTCAAAAAAGTGGACATTGATTTTGTATTCTTATTTTTATCTATTGTCTTATGATAAGGTTCCAAGGAAGATGTATGTGTCTTTATTCTCCATGTAATTTCTTTAGTTTGAATTCTTGTAACTTTTTATTATTGCAAATATGTATTTTTGCTTAGATGTAAATTAGTTATTGTAACTTTGTGTGTAATAATACTAACTACTAACAAAGATTAAAAAAAAATTATTGCACAGAGAACTATTTATATTTTTTCTTTAAAGATTCCTCAATTTTATTTATATAAGCTCATTATTTTTTATTTCATGAAATCTCTACTTGAGATTATCTTTTTTATTTCATATTTGAAATAGTGTTTTCCTTAATTTTTCTTAAAGTCTTTCTCACATAACTACAAAAACATAAGTTAAAGAGCAAAAGAGGCACCTATACATTTCTTATTTCAAGTTAAATAACAAATATTAAAGAAGAGTATTAACTACTACAAAAACTACACTACACCATAGTTTTACTTCAATTTGTTGAATTTTCATTTCATGAAAAGTATTATTTTTAAAACATAGAAAGTGTAATTCAATTTTATTTTGTTATGTACTCTTCAGTTCCATGATATTCACCTTCTTGTAGTATGTCAATTTCTTTTTTAGTTTGGAATGGGGCTATAAAGTAAGATATTTTTATTTAATTAACTTTAATATATATCTTGAAAAAAATATAGTTCTTTTACCCAGTTTTTTAGTTATATAAATTTCTTTTGATTGAATAAGGGCAAGGTTGGAAAAAAAAACATCATTGAAGTCTTCATAATTATGTAAAACACGATTGGAAACAAAATAAAAAATAAAAACAAAAACTTTATTTTGAAATAAAGAGAGTATGTAATGTAAGAAAGTGAAAAAAGTATTAAAAAAGATAAAATAAGTTCTTTATTATATGTGAAGTGATCAAAAATATTATAACATTTTGATTATCCAAATGTGTCACCTTCATGTCTATAATATAATTAGCTAGACAATCCAACTATACTTAGCAATTTAAATTAAATATAATTTACGAATGCTCATTTTTACGTTTTAGACATTACAATTTTTATATTTTATCAAATTATTTTCATACATCTTATACAATCTATTTCAATTATCATATAATTACCGATTGATTTAGTCTTTTTTTTTAAAAAAATAACACAAAATGATCGGTTTTATTTTTTATTTTATGTTCTAAACTCTACTTTTTAAATCTGTATACGTTATAATTTCCGACATATAAATACAATTATTTTCACTTTGTTATGGATGGAGTGAATGGACCATGTTCTTTTTTTTTTCTCATATACTTTTTTAATGAGCTTTGTTTATCTTCAAGCTGGTTATATGACATTAATCAATTTATGTTTAACAAAAATTGAAAAAGTACTTTTTCTTCCTTTATGTAATAGTATATTTTATTTGTTAGAAATTAGTTCAATGTGAATAATAAAATGAATTCAAATTTAAATTTTTATCTATTTAATTGAATTTGAACAACAAACTCTTTTATATTCAAATAATATGAAAAGGTTAATTTATATTTTTGATATAATATTTTACGATCGCGCGTAGCGCGGCTGAGTTACCTAGTTAACTAATATATGTCACTTATCCGCATAATTTCCCCTATTTTTTTTTAGGTTCAAATTACTTGAAAATTAGTGAAGTGATAATGTGACATATTCCTATAATCTGATAGAAGTAGTAAATGTCACAGGGTGATAATGTGACACGTTCCTATAATAGAAATAACAATATTGTTCACGTAATTAAGCTTTGTGGAAGAGAGAGAGTCCAATTTTGATAAGAAAAGTATCAGAATATTTTTAAAGTCTAAATCGTTTAAGAATGAAGGCAAATTTATTTATTTATTATCCCAATAAATATTAACGGTAAAAATATATTTGACCCCTGTTAATAGTTATTAACAGAGGACAAATGTGTTTCATTTCACTTGGTACTAAAATAAATTTAACCAATAATCAAAGAACTAATAAACTCTTGAAGGGGAATTATTAAGGATAAATGTACATAGACAATGAAGAAATAATGGGTTCGACGGATTAATATAACTGTCTTAGCCAACTATGTCATTCTCCTTTGGGCAATCATCAAAATAACACGGTATTCTATGGGATTTAGAATTTCGTTGCTTAACTTAACTTTTTGCGTAAGTGAAACCGATTGTCTGACGTGTTTTAATAAAACAGTTAATTAATATTACATTGTTTTTATGTGGAAACAGTCAACTCAAAAAGGTGTAAAAATCATGATATGTACCTCCACGCCCGTTTGGATTGACGTAAAAAAATTAGCTTTTAAGTCGAAAATAAAGCGTCAAACTGAAATGACTTTTAAGTCAAAAAATAAAAAGTAGGGGAGACCTACTTTTGGTTTTTGACCTTGCCAAACACTTCCTAACTTACTTAAGTCATTTTTGACTTATTTTAAATTATTTTTTATATTTGTCAAGCACTTCCTCAAATCAAAAAATTACTTAAAAGTAGGTTTGACCAACTTTTAAGCCGATCCAAACACCATCTTACTCTCAAATTCACTAAATCCAGTGAGCCTTGCAACAAAAGATTATAAACCTATGTAATCTAATAAATTATAAACTATAATTACTCATCAGCAGACAAACCTCCCAAGGTATGTGTTTACAAATCTTTGAGTTGCTCCCAACTTGAAGACTATATATAATTCTACTTCAGTTTATAACTTACTGGACTAAGGAAACATCATTACTCAACACAAAGAAAAAAACTCCTAGAACATAAACTATGTAATAAGACCTGGTTCTTCAAAGTGTTTTATCAATATTCAGCAGCACAGTAAAGCCAATATGCCAATTGCTTTTTGCTCTTTAAGTGCATGAGTATTCTGAATGAGTTCTCGTTTATTTAAGCATATCTATTTTAGAAAGTTTTTCTTCACCTTAATCCTCTTTCATTCGATATCTCTTGACTTTGAGTTCTACTTCCAATTGGATTCTTCCTTTAGTTAAACATCTCTCCTCATTGGTGTTGTAGTCAAACTATAACTCTATCATTCAACACTTGTTTGTCTTCTTTAATATTATCATAACAGTTTTGTAATCAACTAATTGAGACAATGTGCCTTTGACCGACTTGACTGACATGTTTTATTTTTCTTTGTCAATTATCAAAACTACATAGATCCCAACAATATATATGTATAACTAATCATCACGTGGAAAATGTTCATTATTCCAACTAATATTGATTTGTGTTAAGTAGGGCTCATGAAAGGGAAAATGTCAGAGTTTCTCCATTTTCAGGGTTCAAACTCGAGACCTTTGAAAAAGGTGAAGGAATATAATTTCATTCATCCCATTACACTCCGATCCTTTGGTGGTGAATTTTACTTTGAAATGTCTTATTTATGTCTGAAATAATTTAAGCTTTGTATATATTTTTCAGTATTTCGATTAAGAGGTATAATCCTCTCTAAATACACAATGCAGCAAGGAAGAGAGTTCAACTAAAGTTTGAACTCATATAGGACAATATGATCTTAAGAAACCTATCTCTAGACCACAACATTCGATACAATTTGTATATTAAATACCCTTATTTCAATCTTTATTAATATCTAAATACTTATGGTGTCCAAATTCAATCCAATTCATCACCATTCTCTTATCAATCAACATAATAACTTCAACAACTTTTTAACCCCTTCATCAATAGCTTTCAATTTTATCTTCTCACTCAATTACATTGCCTTCAAATTTACTTGTTTCCAAGGCTTCTCCTCTACCACCTTCCTTATTCCTTTTGCCACCTCTTCTTTCATTATTTTCCCATTTTCACCTCTCAAAATCTCCACCCCTATGCCAAGTTCCTCCACTAATCTTGAATTCAATGGTTGATCATGATTAATAGGCATGGCTATTATTGGTATGCCAAAACTCATGCTTTCTAAAATCGAGTTCCATCCACAATGAGTTATAAAACCTTCAATGCTTGAATGGTTCAAAATTAGACTCTGTGGTTCCCATCCTTCAATAACCATCCCTTTTCCCTTTGTACTTTCAAGAAAACCTTGTGGAACCATTTCTTCTATTGTTGTGTTCACCCCTTTTGGAAATTTGATTGTCCAAATAAAATTAACTTTGCTTAGCTCAAGCCCTTTTGCTATCTCTTCAATTTCTTGCTTTGACAAGAAGCTTTCACTTCAAATGATATATAAACACATGATAATTGATCCTTCTTATCTAGCCATGATTGAATTGTCCCCCAATCCTCCTCCTCACCTATGATCGCCTCGCGAATAAGTGGTCCAATTGGTGTCAACTCCTTCTTTCCTATGGTAGAAACATAATATTTATACTTTCCCTCAATCTCCCTACAAGTGTTCAACAAAACAATGTTTTGAGATTGTTCAAAAGACTTAAGGATCATGTATCCAAAAGCTTTCTCATCGCGTGGTTTTATCAGTTGTATGTCTAATTTCTTGATCTCATAGTCATGAAGGTATATGGAAGAAAATGGAAAAGATGTAAGGCTTGAACTCCCATAAAGAAATTGGTGGTAGAAATAAGCAAGATTAGAAGTTGAAGAAACATAAAACATAATAGCATGAATATTACATGATGAAGCCATAGTTGCTACCCATGGTTGGAACCCATCATAGATAATCAAGTTAGGTTTTAGGGTTTCAATTATGCTTGGAAATTTGGAAGAAGCCATTTGAAAGGCTTGAATAAGAGTGGAGTTAAGATGGGGAGGGAGGTCTTTAGTTGTATGGTAATGAGGAGGTAACTCATGCAAATAAGGTAAGTGAAATTCAACAAGTTGTATGGAGAGATTATTATAAGATGAGTTTTTTTTATCTAGGGTTTCCTTGATAGATTTGAGAATAATTGGTGTTGAAAGAAAATATATGTGAAAATTCATTTTCGATAATTTCTTCGCTAGTGCCAAATAGGGATTTACATGGCCAAAACCTAACCATGGAAATAAAAGGATACTAGGACTATTTTCCTTAATTCTCTCCATGAATGGAATAATTATGGAAAAAATTATAAAGCATATATCATAGTTTTATAGGTTAGAAAAAGTTTAGCTATATGGACTTTTCATTTATGATGTTCACTAGTCGATTGGCATTTACGTGCACGAATTAATCTCATTTTTAATGGATGTTATCTATGTACATTACTTTAGCAGCAAACAATTAATAAGAATTATCAGTGACAATTACATTTTAGTACTTTTTTATAAATGTCCATAAAACGTATAGCAACATTGAATCTAATTGCATTTAACTTATGTCAATAATGGTTTTAGCATTCTTTATTAATGTACATATGTCTTGCTGATAAAGGTTGTTTTTGTTATAATGAAACTATAGTTATCGTTAAACGCATCTCATATTCTTATATTGTTAGCGTATAAAAGTTGAAATTAAAAGAAAAAAGGTAATTTTGAATGTTCACTAAGAGCATTTTTTCCGTTTAATTAACGAAGAACCAAATATTATTAAAGTAATTCCGTATGGTACATGATATCTAACCTCTTCGAAGAAACTTAAGTTGGTGGACACACCTATTGTGCTATAGAATTTGCTACATTTGTAATATGTTGATATAATATTTGTAATATTTACATTAGAATTCCATTAAAAAAAAATCTACATCTTAAGGGTTAACTTACAAAAATTTCACTAGTTTAGGAACATTACTTAGATATATGCTAGTTTGCAAAATTACAACTCTTATCAGATTAATTTGGTGCATTCAGATACGTCTAGATACATGTATCTCAAGATACAAGAAGTCAAAATTAGGTATAATTTGTTTTAGATATACAGTATCCAAGTGGATTCACATGTATACATAGACAGATCTCACTCGTCTCCTTCTCATCTCACTTGTCACTCTCATATCTCGCTTGCGTATCTGGCATCCCAGATACATGTGAATCATACCAAATACATGTATCTTGTGTAAATCTAGTGTGCTTCGCATGTATCTGAGATACAAAGACAAATCTCGCTCGCCTCCCTCCTATTCTCGCTCACTTCTCTCCTTATTCCAGTGTATCTGGTAGAAAAAATATTTATATAGGTGTATCTGACTTGAAAGCTAGTATAGAATTATTAATTAATTAGATAAAATATAAATATTCAAATTATAGATGGAATTAATAAATATAATCGAAATATTTGCGTAATTAGTAGTTTCTCCTATTTTAAGGCCAATTTTCCCCTGGGCTTTAACATTAACAATATTGATTGGGCTTACTTGGCCCAAGAAAAACTCAAGGCCCCATTTACCAAGTCCATTTCAAATCAAATCATATGTAGCTGCCTAAATAATAGTGTCCCGGAAAAGTCCTCTTTTGAACAAAAATTGCGATAGAATAGTAAATATGGTTTCATTTTTAATTAAATATCTTTCGTTCGAACTCTCGCAGTGGCGTACGTAAAAATTTTGGTAAGTGATGTTGATATTTAATAATAAATAAATAATTGATATAATAACACTATATTAATAAAAACCGTTTAAAGTGGTTTGCAGGCTATTACACAGTGGGGGGTTTACCCAGTGCGCACAAAGTGCTCACCACAGAGTGCTCACCCGAAGGGCAGAGGCTGTGGCAGAGGTTGTAGCGGCTGCGGGTTATCCTGGGGTTCCAAAAAAAAAACCGTTTAAAGTGTACTAACAACTATCCTCGATGACTTAATTTTAACTCTATAACTTATTATTGTGTCGAGTTTCATTTCAAACAAGTAATTATATTACTACAATACTGCAAAAATTTACCCTTAATGAGATTCGAACTCGGCTCCTTGAGAGAATAATAGTGTTCCTGCTGCCTGCCAAAAACAACAAGCTAAGGTAGCACATCTGTTTAATGAGTGTCATTTATTTTAGTTTTAGTGATATTTTTCTTTTTTCCACATTTATATATATATATATATAATATTAAAAAAATTCAACGAAATAATGTCGGATGACACCCCTTGATATAGGGTGAGTCCGCCCTTGAACCCTCTTATATATGAAATTTTATTTGATTTGTTAAGGGGCGTTTTACTCTTATTCTAAAAAATTACTCCTAGTAACTATGTAAGCAGGGGAGGATCCACATTGAAGGTTCCGGATGTTCGAGTATCCATTAATCTCGCATCGAATCATATATATTTATATAGAAATTTGAACGAATGGTGTAAAATTAAAAAGAGGGCACCATTCAACAAATAGTTGCTTGGTGTAGTGGTCATTTGTGGGTGCTTAAAGTTGTACATTGCATCTGATGTGGCCAGGTTCGATTCCCTTTTACCAATTAACTCTTCTTGAAGCACCTACAACCTTAAATGCCTGAATCCGCCATGTACGTAAGATGCTCTTATATACTTCATATATCCATTTAACATTTTTTTTATAAAAAATAAAAGCATGTGGTGAGTTGTACTAAAAACAGAAGTGTCATCATTACTAGGAAACAAACAAATAAATACTTACAAAATACAAAGGAGAAAATGTAGGGAATGAGTGGGCTTTTTGATAGTTCCCATGTCTTCCAATGTTTCCTTAAATTCTATTCCATCCATTCATCCTAACAGAGATTGATGTTTCATCAGCAACCAATACCTAAAACTAAAAGAGAGAACATTTTAAAGCCTTTTGGAATGATACAAAAAAAATTTGGAAAAGTTATCTATTTACCAAGTGTTTCTATCATAAATATTACTCCCTACGTTTCAAAAGACTGGCCTCCTTTCCTTTTTAGTCAGTTTCAAAATGAATGACCTTTTTCTTTTTTTGGTAACATTTTAATTTCAACTTTCCACGTGGCATGTTTAAGGCCACAAGATTAAAAGACAATTTTGTACATTTGACATAACTTTAATTTAGGACCACAAGATTCAAGTCTTCTTTATTTTCTTAAACTCCGTGTCAAGTCAAACTAGACCATTCTTTGTGAAACGGAAGGAGTATTAGTTATGATTTTACTAATTAATAATTTCATGTCAGCTTCATTACTTTCTCATATTTCAAGTCAGATATATGTATTTTTTATGTTAGATACATTTAAAATACATTGGAATAGAGTTGAGCAAGATAAGAAAGTGATGAGCAAGAGAGGAAAAGAGACGAGTGAGATAGGAGAGGTGAGGGAGAGAGTTAGTGTATCTCAGATACATGTGAATCACGCTACATATATCTGAGATATCAGATACATTCTAAAATACAGATACATAAGGAAAGAGGTAAGCGAGCTAAGAAGGTAATGGGCGAAAGAGGAAAAAAGGCGAGCAAGATAGGAGAGAGGCGAGTGAAAGAGTCATTATATTTCATATACATGTGAATTACACTAGATACATGTATCTAAAATACCTAATACATCTCAGATACATTCTAAAATACAGATATATAAAAGGAGAGGTGAATAAGAACCTCAAATACATACAAATTACATTTAAATACAATATATTTACTTATATTAATAAACTAATTGATCGAACGGTACATACCATTAACTTTTTGTATATGAAATCATAAGTATTGTGAGGGTTGGAATCAGTGTTCAGTAAGGATATCTTTCTTGACCATCTTTTTTGTCACACATAAACATAGTAAGTATTTATTAACATACTAAAACCCTTTAATAGAAGAGACTGCAAAAGCTAATAAAAAAAAAACCTAAATTAATTAAATAACTCTGCAATTACGGCTATGAATTATACTTTTGAATAATTATGGTTGGGTGGCTCTAATTGGCCACCGGTCATTCAATAAATCTAGAGGTAAACATAGTACGATCTTTTGTATAGTTTGAGTGACTCTGAAAAAGTAGTCCTTTTTCCTTGTTTTAAATGGAAACCAAATCTTTGGAATAAAATTTACTCCCATTATATTTCTACATAGATTTTCTTTTGTTTACTCATCATTACATGCATGCACTAATTCCTAATAACTAGCGATGATGAGGAATTAACGACAGATAAAAATTTATATATAAACGGCAAAAGAAGTCGTGCTAATTTTATTTAGCTATGAATTAGTGATAGATTATAAGAGAGTGAATTAGTTTAACATAACTGATAAATTTCGTAGCTAATATCATCTTTCTTGTAGTGGATCACTCTCTATTAATTCGTGTATGATTCAATTTGACTCGATAAGAAAGTTTTTAGAAAATGAGAAATAAAAAAAAATTGTAATTTAAAATAAGTCATAATTATTTATGTTGCTATAATTAATTAATTAATTTCGTCAAGGTTAATTAAAATGAAAGTTCAAGTGTTGATCTAATCTAGGCTCTATCGCCCTATTTATGTGACCATATTTTTCTTTTTTTAGTCAATTTGAAAAAAAAATGATCTTTCCAATATAATTTTACAAGTGAGGTGGGGAAGGGTAAGATGTCTCTGTCTCCTTATTTTTGTGAAATAGAAAAATTATTTCTGATAGAAATTTCTTATTTTTATTTTAATTAGATGATATATAACAATACAAATATCTATAATTTATTTTAAAATTCTAAATCTTAAAATCTTTTTTTTTAATAAAAAAATTATATCTTATCAACTTTTAGGATAGACAAGAAAAGTGCATTATATGATTTGAATTAGAATATAAAGAATACTACTCATAATTATTAAGATGAAGAATATTGACGAGTAGCTTTTATGTATTAGAACCAAGGTTTATTGCATATGCCTTTAAACAATTAAAAGCCTTTTACTTTGAGTTATCGTGTTTCTCTATCAGTTGTTAAGCATATACCATCTTTTTTAGATTAAAAATCAGTCTTTTGTGGTTTCTATTTTAAGAAGAATACATGGAATATATGAAATCTACTTTTTGAAAATAATAATAATAATAATAATAATCCAACTGTCAAAAATAATGATTACGAAAAGGAAAATTAGAATGAGAAAAATGACATATATTGACATGCATCAATTCTTAGGTTTTCAAATCTAACAAAATGTTTTGACTTTGTTTGTGTAATGTGTTAGTGTTAGAAAAAAAAACTTAAATATAATAGATGGAATCCTATAATAGAGTAGATATTAAAACTCCTATTTTCAAATAATTAAGTTGCATAATACCTGGATTGTGGTAAAATTAGGGGTGTGCAAAAACTGATTTAACCAATAAATCGAACTGAAAAAACACTATTGGTTTATTGATATTGGGTTATTGAGCTAACGGTTTTTAAACGGTTTCGCAAAAAATTTTATTGGGTTATTGATTCGATTTCCGATTTTATGATTTTTGTTAATGGTTAAACCAATAACCCAATAAAACTATACTAAATTTACTATTTTATCCCTAGATCAGTAAACCCTAATTATATAACATTTTACAAACCCTATTACTTTAATCTCAGTATTACTTAAAACCCTAATTATTGTTTCATTCTGTAATTGCAAGCACACTTCTAACTTGAATGTTCCAATTGCCTAGGCTTGCTAAAAACGATTGTTACTTTCACACTTTTTCCTTTGAATGTGTCTAGTGTCTAAACTTGCAAGAAAAATGATTGTTACTTTTATGATTATTACTTTCATGCCAAATACTGGAAAAATTATATGGTTTATATGGGAAAAAATATCGTGTATATTAATATATATAAGTATTTTCTTATTGGTTAAACCGAAAACCGAACCGTTAAATATCATAAATCGATTAATCAAAAATCGGTAAGAAATATGTTATTGGTTTGGTTAACGGTTTGACGTATTTACAAACCGAAAACCGATAATCCGAACCAATAACACATAAAACCAAACCGAACCGACCGATGCACACCCCTAGGTAAAATAGTTAATTTTTTTCACTAATCAGCAGGGGCGGAGCCAGGTAGGATTAAGAATGTCCTGCCAAACCCATTTTAACAAATATTATATTGTTTATACATAGTTAAATTATTATTGAATCCTCTTCGACTTCTAGGTATACATGCTACGTCTTTATTTTTTCAACCCATTAATTAATGATAATTCTGGTTCCGTCACTGTTTATCAAAGATCTCCCGTTCGAGTCCTAAAAATAGAAAAAATTATGTTAGAAGCGTCACCTCCAGAAATGATCTATATATGATGCTCGAATCTAGATTTAATCGAACCCCAATGCCATAAAACTTTTAATTTATAACCTCACTTATAGAGTTTTTTTATAAAAAAAAAATCCATAAAATTTTCAAAATAATTGTTTTGAATTGTTGTATTGAGCGTTGGAAATGTAAATGAAAAAAGATGACATAAGATTTAAACTGTATTTATTGTAAATCAGAGGAACATCCTCTGATTCTATTTCCTAGAATAAGCAAAAAGCTAAAACTGGCAGGATAAAGCCAGATAGGATATATTTCTTCTCAAGAATTAAGTGTTACATATATAGGAAAAAAAATTATCACATTATAATAAATTTTAGCACATGATAGGAACTTAGTTGGCATTTTTATAAAATATTACAACTAGCGTTTATTACAGAAAACTTACTTATAAATATTACCTAAATCCAATTAATCTAAATGTATATAGTTCAAGAGTAAAACTGACTATTTTTTAATAGTTTAAGGGTAAAATTGGTAAATTTTCCCTTGTTTTGGAACAAGCATTTGTTGAAAGAGTAAATATTTTTTACCTATTTTGAATAGTTCGGGGGTATTTTTTGGTCATTTCCCCCTTTTATTTTTTGTTACAAAGGATACTTATATTAATGATTAATATGCATCAGTACATGAGAGAGGCAGAGTTGTACGCCTGCTAGTAGCATTCAAGCTGGGGGATACAATAGGATCATAGCTATTACAATTAGTAGAAGTGGGAGATGGCTTTTGTAGCCTAACAAAAAGAGTTCCTCCTTTGTCTGCGTTCAACTTTTTCGAAAAATCTAACCAATATATTTTTCTCGTTCCAATTTATGTGAAGGTGTTTGATTAGACTGAAGTTTAAGAATGAAAAGACTTATAAACTTGCGATCTAAAACAAGTAATAGACAGTTGTCTGACCATACATCATGTCATTATAAAGATGAAATGAGAAGTTATAAGTTAAATTCTTACTAAATTAAGAAACATCCCATTCTTTTTTTAGGCCGACTAAAAAATGATGTAAATAAATTGAGATAGAAGGATCGTAACTAAGAAAAACATATTCAAATCTCATGAATTAATTATGAATAAATTCAAAAATTATATATAAGAAATCACAACATCTCGCTATTTATGTGTAAATATTTTTTGCATTGTCGATACATAAAAGTTAAACTCTTATTAATCCTAAATAATAATGTCACCAATGGGATTTTCTTCAATTCTGCACCCTCTACCCCTTCACTTCAACACCCCCCCCCCCTCCCCCAAACCCCACTACCTTTTTGTCTCTCACAAATACAAGCACAATATCCCAAATGTAAGCTCTATATCATCATCAGCACCTATGCCCTGCTAGTAACTCTCCCATTTAATCCTATATATCTTCCCTTATCACTTCCCTCCAAACAAAAAAAGACACTAAAATATAAGAGAAAAAATAATTTTGTTCCTTGTTGTCTTTATAGGCCATGGAAAAAAGTAGTAGTAAGTACTTCAACAAACACCAAACCATGAAGAATGTTAAAGAATATTCATGGGAAAATAATTATGTAGATCATCAAGGTGGAGATTTAGTTGGAGGGTTTTTATGGCCACCAAGATCCTACACATGTAGCTTTTGTAAAAGAGAATTTAAATCAGCTCAAGCTCTTGGTGGTCATATGAATGTTCATAGAAGAGATAGAGCAAGGCTTAGACTTCAATCACCAACAATTCTTGAATCAAACCCTAACCCTAATCCAAACCCTAACTCTAACCCTAAGCCTAACCCTAGTTTTGTTTCATCGCCATCTTCTCCTTCAACAAAATCATTCCCTCCTTTTGTTTCAACATTATTATCTCCTAATTCTTTTTCTTCTTCAACCGCGGCGGGCGGTGGCTCTCATGAGATGAAAAATGGAGATTTGACAAAAATGGGATGTGCTAAATTTGAGGAAAATGGAAAAGAATGTAGTGAAGTGGTGAAGAGGAGTGAATTTTTGAGATTGGATTTGGGAATTGGTTTGATTAGTCAATCAAAAGATGATTTGGATTTGGAGCTTAGACTTGGTTACATTTAGAATAAATTTCTAATGCTTTAAGGTTTGTGTGGTGCTTGTTGGTGCTTTTTTAATTACTAGTTCAAGAAGAAAAAAGGAAATAAAAGAAAGTCTAACAAAAAGTGCACCTATTGTAGTTGAGATTGAAGATGGAAAGATGTGATTGCCATGAAGACAGCTAAGATAATATTGTTGCTTTATTTTGGATTAATTTCTTTTTAATTAATATTGTCTCCTTCAATAATTAATTTCTATGTTATAAATGTAGGTATTGTAACTTAAGTAAATCTTCTTAAATTAATGTCTTCTAAGTATAATATTGTTATTGAAGTTCTTTAGTTTGTTTCTTTTACTTTTATTTTTTAGAATGTAAATATGAAGTATAATTTAAGATTTTAAATCTAAAGTTGAAATTTTTCGAAGAGCTAATCACAGATTCTTCTCTTCTGTTGCGTTTCTTTTTCTCTCCTCTATTTATTTTTTCAATTTCTTCTAGTTTTGAAATCTTGATCAGTTGAGTGAGTTCGATTAATATGTTAATAGTTAGTTCACGTATGTTATTTCTATATGATTTTATGTGTTACTTAATGGGTTTAAGTGGTTATATTTTGTGTATAGAGTCTGCATGTATGATCTAATACTAAAAATTAGGGTATTAGAAAGACATAGTTAAGATATAGTGTTTATATTTATACATAGTATAAGTCTACTTAGACACATAAGAGGAAGCTTATTGGAGCTACGATAAAGTTGTTCTTATTTGATGACTAAAGATTATTATCAGTTCGAGTCGTGAAATCAATTAATGTTTGTGTAAGGATATGCTAGACCGTCTTGGAATGCAGACCTTATAACGTGAACGAGATGCTTTGTGCATTGAACGACCTTTTAGCCTAGTTAGACATGACTTATTTATGTCATCTTCATCAAAACTTTTTAACAAAAAGATGGTTGATACTTTGCTTTAATTTCTAGTATTTTGGAATTGATAAAATTTATATTAGACAAAGCAAGTAAATGAACTCCTAGATCTGCACTAAGTACAAACTTTGAGAAAGGACAATCATTTTCATTTTTATGGCCTTGCAAGCATGTAAAAATGCATTGGTGCACATGGAAAAATGTTGCATTTATCAGGAAAGTGAATCGACATGAAGTACCACCCTTTCTTTAAATTAAATTACTACAAGAAAAGTTCATATTCACTTTTAAAGCCTTCGTGATTGAATCAATGGTGGAGACAAAATTTTTGTTAAAAAGTTCAAAATATGAAAAGTAAATACATGAAGAAGTTAAAAAAAGGTTTAATATCTACTCCCTCCGTCCCATTTTATGTGGCAATATTTGACCGGGCACGGAGTTTAAGAAATAAATGAAGACTTTGAAATGTTTATCAAATTGCCTTTTAAAAAGTAAACTCACTTTCTCTCTCCTCATAAATGTATTGGAGTACTATCTTTAAGATTAAGTGAGACCAACAAGGATAAAAGAAGAATTGTACCTTTAAATACTTACCATATAAGGAAATGGTGCCACATAAAATGAAACGAAAGGAGTACTATATATACATAAAAATAATTTTAACCATTTCTATATAAATTAAATAATAGAATTTTATGACCAAGGGGTTCATATACCTACCTCCATCCTAAGATTGAACCATTATTTAAATTATATTTATAGGTGAACCAATTCTAAATATGAAATTTTATAATTTTAATAATAAAACACGTTATGTACAATAATTTATAACTTTAAAATGTGAGAAAAGCAAGGAAGCCATAAGAAAATATCAAAACATTTCAATAATCGCGCAAAAACAATATATGAGTGTAAATGTATACATATGTATGTATGTTATTTCAAAGTATAAGTTGGATGCATGTACGATCAACTGCATGTGTGGATAGTAATTGCTAGGGTTTTTCGATAAACAAATACATGTTATACATATACATATGTAATAAAATTACATAATTTCGTTGTAATATGTCGATCGAGATCACTAGTTGAAGTAAATTTTCAATTTATAACAAGTTCAAACTAAGGGTGTTGTTGTGTCACTTAAAAAAGTTTTTATTGTACTTTAGAGTTAAGCATTTAGAGTTAAGCATTATATATACCAACAGTACATATCATATCTACTGTACTAAGTAACTTGCTCTAGGCAATGAGTATAGTTGACTGAAAAATAAAGGCAATAAACACATAAAAAGGTACTAACAAGTTTTTGGATATTTTGACCAAAATAAGCTATTTTAAAAATCAATTCACCAAACTAATACGCTTTTTAATTTTTTTACAAAAGTAGTATAAACGTGCTTCATGGTAACGTTTTAGGTTATTTTTATTTTAAAAATTCAACGGACAAAACCTGACGGAGCTGACGACGTTAAATGAATAAATGTTACTGTGAGTAACGTTTTAGGTGTAAAACGTTACTCACAATAACGTTTATTGAGAATCCAATCACGTCAACCCTGCAAATGCAGAATTAAATACTGCAAATTTAAAACGTTACTCACAGTAACGTTTTACACCTAAAACGTTACCATGAGTAACGTTTACTAAGAATCCAATCACAAATTTAGCTATAAAACGTTACTCATAGTAACGTTTTACCTCAAAAACGTGACTGTCAGTTACAACACTCTGTTAAAGTCATATTCCTTCATTTTTTAAATTGGCCACATGTGATTATAAAATAAATGTTGTTGTAAGGAATGTTTTGCATATTCCAACAATATTCAACAAAACTTTTACTTGTGTTGCCCATTGTTAAAATAATATTCACAAAACTTTATCAGGTATGAATTAAATACGTCAAGTTTATCATATTATTAAGATATTTTTTTAAATAATATTAATAAATTAGAAAAATAATTTTAAAGCTATAGTAAGAACTTAACATAATATGACAAACTTGACTTATTTAATTCATACCTGATGAAGTTTTGTGAATATTATTTTAACAATGGGCAACACAAGTAAAAGTTTTGTTGAATATTGTTGGAATATGCAAAACATTCCTTACAACAACATTTATTTTATAATCACATGTGGTCAGTTTAAAAAATGGAGGAATATGACTTTAAGAGAGTGTTGTAACTGACAGTCACGTTTTTGAGGTAAAACATTAATATGAGTAACGTTTTTGAGGTAAAACATTAATATGAGTAACGTTACTCATATTAATTTTTGAGGAAACAAAATGTCGAAGACCCGTGATTGGATTCTTAGTAAACGTTACTATGGGTAACGTTTTAGGAGTAAAACGTTACTATGGGTAACGTTTTAAATTTGCAAGATTTGATTCTGCATTTGCAGGGTTGATGTGATTGGATTCTCAATAAACGCTATTGTGAGTAACGTTTTACACCTAAAACGTTACTCACAGTAACGTTTATTCATTTAACGTTGTCAGCTCCGTCAGTTTTTGTCCGTTGAATTTTTAAAATAAAAATAACCTAAAACGTTACCATGAAGTACGTTTATACTACTTTTGTAAAAAAATTAAAAAACGTATTAGTTTGGTGAATTGGTTTTTAAAATAGCTTATTTTGGTCAATGCTTCCATTCTATGAAAGATACAAAATGTTTTTCCTATCAAGCTTGCTGCATCGTAGTTAAGAAAAATAATAACACTCGTTATAATAATAATAAAAAATTATACTTTGAAATTAAAGTTTAGGAGAAAGACAAGTTAATAAGTCAACATACTAATTAGCAATACTAGTTACAGTTGAAACTTGAATCCTACCTATAGCTATTTCCAACAACTTGACGTCAAAGGAGAAATTTTCTCAACAAGGAGTTTATCTTCTGGGTTGTCGAACTTGTTGCATTAGGTTTGCCTAATGCGGGTTACCTCTTCAGTGTGGTTTGAGAGCTATTACATAGGAACATGATTTACCTTGTGCACACCCAAAAAAGAATAACGATGATTGATTTTCGTGATCGGAAAAATTAAAGAAACTTTACTTGATCAATGTAATCTGAGTCTTTTATGGGCTGAAAGAAAACAAAGGCAAAACTAAACGCAGATTCACATTTTGTTTCCTCAAACTGGGCCTGGGCTAAGTTTCACATTCCCAAAATAAATGAGGGTAATTTACGAGGATCACTTTGGAAATGGATATTATAAAGAGAAAATTGTATTTAATAACAAACGATTAATTCAAATTAAATGCTATAGCCATAGTTTGATTTAACTGTACCCCATAGCAAACTGTTACTATTTCGCCTCTCTCCCTGGTGAATTTCGCTCGCCACTCTCGTTCTCGCTGGACAGTCTCCCTCGCCTCTCTCACTTTTATACAAACACAAATGTATAAAATGCGTTTGTGTTTGTATAAAGCGAGAGAAAATTATATATATACACATATTTTTGTTCCCCTCTCTCCCCTCTCCTAGATCTCGCTCACCACTCTCACTCGCCTCTCTCACTCTATACAAACACAAATGTATACATTGCGTTTGTGTTTGTATAAAGCGAGAGAAAATTGTATATACAAATACAAATGCATATATTTTTGTCCTATACACTTATGATTATACAAATACAATCTTCCCCTGCCCAGATTTTTTTTTGTCTTTCTCTCTTTCTCGCTTTATACAAACACATATTATACAATTGATTCTTTTATATATGTATACCGAAACAGATTATACAATTGCTTTCTTTTGTATATGTATAGCAAAATGTACATATTAATAGTCATAGAAAACAGAAAGTTTGTTAAGGAGCGCAATTATGCAAACTATAGTTATAACATACAAATATGATTTTTATGTTTGCTATATGTGAAAGGAAAATTGTATACAACAACAAACTATTAATTCAAATTAAATGTTATAACCATAGTTTCATTTAATTATAATTCGTAGCAAACACTTGCCATTCGCCTCTCTCCCCAGTGAATCTCGCTCGCCTCTCTCACTTCTTACAAACACAAATTTATAAATTGCGTTTGTGTTTGTATAAAACGAGAGAAAATTGTATATACAAATACATATTTTCGTCATATACACTTATAATTATACAAATACAGATCTTCCCCTACCAGTTCTCTATTGCCATTCTCTCTTTCTCATTTTATACAAACACAAATTATACAAATTACAATGTATAATTTGTGTTGTTTAAAGCGAGAGAGAGAGATTTGATATACAAATATTTTATTTCGATTCAATTGTATACAAATTCAAATTTTATGCAGATATACAAACACAGTCATTGATACATATACATAGTAGTTACATATATACAATTATCTAACCGATATACATATACAATCGTTGCGCTTTTATACAGACGAGAGGCAGCCAACGATTTATACAAATCTAATGCTCCATAGCAAACATTATGTTTTCTATGGAGCGCAATTTTGCAAACTATAACTATAGCATACAAATACGATTTTTATGTTTGTTAAACCTAAAAATTTACTCTATTTTAAACGGGGTATTCGCTCAAATATTTTTATGGGAAAATGTCTGATATATTTTTTAGTTCAGTGATTTAAAATTAATAAAAAAAAAAGTAGCTTACATATACCCTTTGTGATCTAGGGTGATATTTATTTTTTCTCTCTTGAAATTGTTGGTTTTAAATTTTTACCCCTTGAGAGTTTTTAAGTTAAAAAAAGACTGAAAATGTGCTTAACATCAAGAAGAAGAAAAAAATGAGGCATAAGTTCAGTGACGCAGATTATCCCACGATATATGTTTAATGACATAAGTTATGCCCAACACAAGAGAAATTAAGCCAAGACACTAGTTATGCCTCAAGGCAAGACAGAGGAAATTAAAACCAAGACAAGAGTTATGCCCCAAAACATAAGTTTAGTGATACAAGTTATTCCCCAAGGCATGAGTGACACAAATTAGTGACATAAGTTATACCACAAGGTAAAAAATTTCAATTATTTTTGCCCTGCAAATCAAATACTATAAAACTTATGTCTTAGGGTAAAAAGTTTCGCCCGGTTATAATTAAAAATATTTTGACACACAAATGTTTATTAAGAGAATAGTAAGAGACAAAGGTTAAAATCATGAATTTGAGGGATAAAAATGGAAAATCATCTCAAAATAAGAGCTATCCGTACAAAAAATAATAGTTGATGTTCAACTTCTGATCCTGTTTATTTCATAGATAAAACTTTAAATTTAATAAATTTTATGTTATGAATAAAACTTTCGATTCTAAACCTTAAAG
>JAJOOO010013816.1:0-10863 GCA_029582685.1 Solanum piurae | reverse complement strand
TATGGAGCACTAGGAGGTCGGATACTGGGAGAAACATATTTGTTGTTCAGGCTACAAACAACCAGTCTGCGGATGAGATTGGTAAGGAGATGGCTCAGATGAGGATCGAGTTGGGGTTGGTATTGAAGCATGTGAGCGGAGGTGCGGAAAAGGTAAATGATGTGAAATACTTGACTAGAACTCCACCACCAGTTGAAGAGTGTTACTATGAAGAGGATGCTTATGCGGTGAATGATCAGACAAGGGGTTTCCGACCAAACGCCCAAGGATACAACACGGACAATTGGCGCCAAGGTCAAGGAAACCAAGGTCAGAACTATGGCGATTACAACCGAGAGGGTCAATATGTCCGGGATGGGAATTTTAATCAAGACAACAATTACAGCCGAAACAACTATGGCAACATAAATGATCGGGTTGGACCTTATGTTCCTCCTCAAAATTGAGAATCTGGTACTAGGGAAGATGGAGGCAATATGGCGTGTATTGAAGATATGATGTAGAAGATGATGAGAAAGTTTGATGCAACTGATGAGAATATGAAGGAGATGAGAAATGACTTGTCTGGTATCAGTCAAAAGGTTGATGCCCATGCAGTGTCAATAAAGCATCTAGAGAAGCAGATGACTCAGTTGTCCACTACAGTGAACCCACGTCAACCTAGCACTCTTCCTATCAACACCATCCATAATCCAAAGAATGATGGTCATTATATGGCAGTCACTACTCGAGAGGGTAAGAAAACCATTGATCCACCTATGCCGTCTGTGGTGGATGTTGAGATTAGAAAAGAAGATGATGTGGTAGAGGTTAGAGAAGAGTCTGAGAATGCGACAGAGAAAGAAGCAGAGATATCTCAGAAAGTGGTCCCCATACCTAGACCTCCACCACCATTTCCACAGAGGTTAGTAAAGAAGACTGAAGATGGTAAATATCGCAGGTTTATTACTATGTTGAAGCAGCTTTCCATCAACGTGCCGTTGATAGAAGCTTTGGAGCAAATGCCTGGGTATGCGAAGTTTATGAAAGATATGGTAACAAAGAAAAGGTCTGTTAGTTTTGAAGATGATGATAGATTGTAGCATTGTAGCGCTATTGCTACAAGGTCTCTTGTGCAGAAGAATAAAGATCCTGGTGCTTTCACGATTCCATGTACTATAGGGTTGTTACACTTTGCTCAGTCATTGTGTGATCTTGGTGCTAGCATCAACCTCATTCCATTGTCTATTTATAATAAGTTGGGTCTAAGGGATCCAAATCCTACTACGATGCGGTTACTTATGGCCGATCGAATCGTGAAAAGGCCCATTGGTGTACTCCATGATGTGCTAGTGAAAGTGGAGTCGTTCATCTTTCTGGCGGATTTTGTGATTCTTGACTGTGAGGTTGATTTTGAGGCTCCCATCATCCTTGGGAGACCATTCCTTGCCACAAGGTGTGCGTTGGTTGACATGGAGAAGGGGAAAATGAAGTTCAGACTAAACAATGAAGAAGAAACTTTCAATATTTGTAGGTCCATGAAGCAGAGTGGTGAGCTCCAAACGGTATCTGCTATAAATTACAAAGTTGAGAGTGGAACAGAAGTTCAAATTGAAGAGCGACTAGGTGTTGAGGCACTAGCAACAGTTATGATGAATTTCGATAGTGATGGTATTGAAGAGTACGATGGGTTGGTAGATGCACTCGATAGGTGCGAATATCGGTCAAAACCAAAGAAGTATGAGTTAGACATGAAGAATCGCGAGTCCCCGCTTGCGAGACCATCTATTGTGGAGGCACCAAAATTGGAGCTTAAGGATCTACCACCGCATTTAAAGTATGTATTCTTGGGTAGAGATAATATTTTGCCGATCATCATTGCGGCAGATTTAAATGTGAGACAAGTAAAGTGTTTGGTTACTATGTTAAATAGGTTCAAGCGAGTTATTGGGTGGACTATTACGGATATTATTGGAATTCCTCCTGGTATTTGTTCTCACAAAATCTAACTCATGCCAGATCACAAGCCTAGTATCAAGCACCAGAGAAGATTAAATCCACCTATGCAAGAGGTAGTTAAAAAGGAGATCATCAAGTGGTTGGATGCCAGAGTTATTTATCCCATTGCAGATAGTAGTTGGGTGTGTCTTGTGCAGTGTGTGCCTAAGAATGGTGGTATTACTGTGGTTCCAAATGAGAGAAACTAGCTTGTTCCAATGCGGCCCGTGATCGGATGGAGAGTCTGCATGGATTACCAGAAGTTGAATGCGTGTACAGAGAAGGACCACTTTCATATGCCATTCATGGACCAGATGTTGGATACACTTGCAGGCAAGGGTTGGTATTGTTTTCTTGATGGATATTCGGGCTACAATCAGATTTCTATAGCTCCGGAAGACCAAGATAAGACCACCTTCACTTGCCCTTATGGGACGTTTGCTTTCAAACGGATGCCATTTGGGTTGTACAATGCTCCAGCGACCTTCCAGTGCTTTATGATGTCTATATTTTCTGATATGGTGGAGGACACTATTGAAGTGTTCATGGATGATTTCTCTGTGGTGGGTGACTCTTTTGATCGATGTCTGGATCATTTGGCTGAGGTGCTTAAAAGGTGTGAAGACTGCAATCTGGTGCTAAATTGGGAGAAGTGCCACTTTATGGTAAAAGAAGGGATAGTTCTGGTTCATCGGATTTCTGAGAAGGGCATTGAGGTTGATAGAGCAAAAGTACAGGTAATAGAAAAGCTTCCACCACCTATCTCTGTAAAAGGTGTTAGAAGTTTTCTTGGGCATGCAGGTTTCTATAGGAGGTTCATCAAGGACTTCTCTAAAATTGCACATCCATTGTGCAAACTGCTCGAAAAGGAGTCTATGTTTGATTTTGTTGATTCTTGTCGGGAGAGCATTTGGAGAGTTGAAGGAGAAGTTGGTTACTGCACCTATCATTATTTCAACGGATTGGGGACAACCATTTGAGGTAATGTGTGATGCGAGTGGAGTGGCGCTTGGTATAGTATTAGGACAGAGGAGAGAGAAAATTCTTCACCCTATTTACTATGCTAGCAAAGCTCTAAATGTGGCCCAGAAGAATTATACTATGACTGAACAAGAACTTCTTGCAGTAGTTTTCGCATTCGAGAAATTTCGATCCTACTTGCTTGGTACTAAGGTCATAGTGCATACTGACCATTCTGCATTGAGGTATTTGATAGAGAAGAAGGATGCAAAACCGAGGTTGATTAGATGGGTATTATTGCTGCAAGAATTTGATTTTGTGGTAAAAGATAGAAAGGGGACCGAAAATCAAGTTGCCGATCACTTGTCCAGATTAGAGAAAGAGGTTATGCTAAAGCTTGGTGATAGGGCTGAAATTAATGATGCTTTTCCAGACGAACAGGTATTGGCTGCTTCTCGTGATCTGATTCCTTGGTTCGCAGATTCTGCTAATTATTTGGCAAGCGATTTGGTGCCCCCGGATATGTCTTTTCACCAAAGGAAAAAGTTTATGCATGATGTGAAGAAATTCTTTTGGGATGAGCCTTACTTGTATCGTAGTTGTGCTGATGGGATTATTCATCGTTGTGTGCGCGAAGTTGAGATGTTGAGTGTACTCGAAGCATGTCATTCTTCGCCTGTTGGTGGGCATCATAGTGGTACTCGGACTGCGCATAAGATCTTGCAGTGTGGGTACTACTGGCCTACCATCCACCAAGATGCTCATGATTTCACCAAGTCTTGTGATCTTTGCCAAAGAGAAGGAGGGATTTCAAAGAGGCAAGAGCTTCCGATGAATCCTATATTGGTAATAGATTTGTTTGATGTATGGGGCATTGATTTTATGGGTCCAGTCGTGAGTTCACATGGGATGAAGTATATTCTTGTTGCGGTTGATTATGTATCGAAGTGGGTGGAAGCAGTTGCGCTCCCCAACAATAAAGGTAAAAGTGTCACCGAGGGCGATTATCAGTGATGGAGGTTCCCACTTTTGTAATAAGTTGTTCAAGGCGCTACTTGAGAAATATGGTGTCCGCCACAATGTAGCCACTCCTTACCATCCGCAGACTAGTGGGCAAGTTGAAGTGTCCAACAGAGAGATCAAACAGATTTTGGCGAAGACTGTGAATGCTAATAGAATGGATTGGTCAAGGAAGCTTGATGATGCTCTATGGGCCTATCGCACTGCATACAAGACTCCCATAGGTATGTCTCCTTACCAACTTGTATATGGGAAGTCTTGCCATTTACCGGTAGAGCTAGAGCATAAGGCTTTGTGGGCGATGAAGAAGCTAAATTTGGATTGGGGCGCTGCATCTAATCAAAGACTGAATGACTTGAATATGCTTGATGAGTTTCGCCTAAAATCTTATGAAAGTTCAGCCTTGTACAAAGAGAAGATGAAGAGGTATCATGATCAAAAAATTGAAAAGCGAGAATTTGTTGTGGGTGATCTTGTGCTTCTATTCAACTCTAGGTTGCGCTTGTTTCCGGGAAAACTCAAATCCAAATGGACCAGGCCATTTTTGCTCACAAAAGTGCTCCCCCATGGAGCGGTTGAGCTTGAGAACAGTGAAGGAACAAGGTTCATGGTAAACGGGTAAAGGATCAAGATCTATCTGGGAAACGCGGAAAGTGTGCAAGAGGTTGTTGAGGCCTATGTTCTTGATGAAGTCTGAGTGATCAAGAGGCCTGTGTCGTGCCGCGACGTTAAATCAAGCGCTACTTGGGAGGCAACCCAAGATGTAAAATCTAGCCAACAATAGTTTTTTGTTGTTTTCCGTTTAGTAGTTTTCTTTGTTTAGTTGCTTCTTTGTACTCATGTAGATAGTTGTTTTATTTTTGTTTTAGTGTTGGCTAGACATAGCATAGGGTCCGTGTCTAAAAAGTGTCTAGAAAATGTAAAAATAAAGGACTAATGGTTGCTACATATGCAGGGGCGAAAAGCAGAATCTGCAGAAAAATGTCTGGTGCAGTGGTCTACGGACCCCATCGACGGTCCGTGGTTCATTCCACGGACCGTGAATGGTGTCCGTAGATCCCAGGTAAGGTTGCTGAATGTAAAATATAAATGTGATCTACGGTCCTCATCTACGGACCGTAGATTGACCCACGGACCATAGACAGGGTCTCGTGGGTCCAAACCCTAGTCTGGCCTGACCCGACCCGACCCGGACCCCTCCTATTTAAAATCCCCCAATATTAAATCATTCCCACTTCCCCCAATTTACTCCCAAACCGTTTCTAAACTCCCCAAACTCCTTAAATCACTCCATAATCACTCCATAACTCCCCATTTAATCTTCCCTTTCTTTTCCCCAAAATCCTAAATCCCCTTTCTCTACAAAGCTCCACTCATCCCCAAAACTCCCCACGAGGTCCAGTGTATGGGTTCGGTGCGTAAGGGCAAAGTTGTGGTATCAAAAGCGCCGAGTCATCACATAATCACCCCACTCCCGCTGCTTGTAAGGTATTAGACTTTCTCCTCAATTTGAATTTCGATTCATAGATTAAATATAAGGAGTCGGGAGTCGGGTTTTAACCTTGGGTAATTAAGTGTATGTACTTGCATGCTAAAATTTAAGTGCTAACACCCTTGGGACGATAGATTGTGATTGTGTTGCCTTGGTAGTGTGTTAAACCTGTCGAAATGCTAGTCTAAATGCAGGTTTCAACTTAAGATTCCTCATTTTTTTTGTGCCATTCCTGTGAATTTAGTAATTGGAACCCTTCGAATGACGAACTAGCATAAATTATGTTGAAATGCACGATTAGATTAGGTGATATTGTTGAAATTGGTCAAATCGGGGTCAACATGAAGGATGCCTAAAACTTGGCACAGATCCCATCCACGAGACCCCGTCTACGGATATTAGATCAATCAACGGATCGTAGATTAGGTCTGTGGTTGGTGGCACGTGAGAATTTCACCAAGTATGGAACCAAGAAAGTGGACTACGGTCCGTAGATCAATCGACAGACTGTTCTGCACATCTGTGGTTCCCATCAAATACCAACTTCTTGGTATCTCTAATCTACGGAAGGGATCCACGGACCGTAGGTCAGCCTACGGACCATAGATGCCCACCGTAGGTGGCCACTAAAGTCACTGTCTAAAGTTTTTTCTATTTTTCATTTTTGTTCGTTCTTAGTTCTAAAATCTTTTCGAGTGTGTTATGAATTTATTTTGGTGCTAATTACACATCCACAGGTATCATGGCACCTAATAAGCAAGTGACCTACTCCAAAAGGGGCAAATCAAAATCCGTTCAGCCTACTTTTAGGCTGATTGATGAAGACACAGACGCAGAAAAGGATCCAACATATGTTCCACCGGCCATGAGAACATCCCTTACTGCACCTCGGGCAACCCAAAATGCATCTCGGCATGTGGTCACCGATGTAGTCACTATCTCCCAGTTTGATAAGGAGAACACACTGATCGGGTCACCGACTGGTTTTGTTTCCAATTCTGAGGCTGGTTCTACTTCTGGCTCAGAGTCCGCCTCTGCTTCCGGCTCTGAGCCTGCCCATGCTTCTGAATCCGGTTCTGGATCTGCCACAGGCTCAGGGTCCCATGACAAAGCTACCTCATCTGATGAGGCCACTAGCTCGGAGTCAGTACCAGCACCACGGACTAATGACCCTACTCTAGTGGCCGGCGAGCCAAATAAATGGTGTGTTGAGGGGCAGTGGCAGATCTATCGTGACGCCAATATGCTCAACGCGAAAGAGAAGATTGCCCGATTGATCACTGAGGAGCGTGGAGTCCTTACTGGGAGCTTGCATACCGTACCATAGATAAACCGGCTATTCAAACTACACAAGTGCGACTGGAGCCCAAGAAACTGGGACATACATCGAGGAGATTGTGCGGGAGTTTTATGCTCCCTATGTTACCACTCTCCGAGGGTCGATTTCCAAGCGGGCCAAGCCCATAGAACAGGATCCTCTCACTTCCACCATGGTCTGAGGGTGTCCAGTGGACATATCACATGCCACCATCACCCGATTTCTCTATGGCCCTACCACCCGTCACTCTTGGCCACTGAACACAACAGAGTTTGATTACCGATGGGACATTGTGAGGGGTGGGGCTTTCCAGAGAAATGATGAGCAACGAGAGGTTGTTACACTATGGTTGGCTAAACACATTGATGCAGATGGTGAGAGAGCGGAGTGGGTCACCGCACCATGGTTGGGTATCCGAAAGGCCACATTAAATTTTGTCGTCAAGTTCTTCTGGTTGTTGGTGCGCAACAGGGTGTCGCTTACAAAAGCTTACAACCAACTCACATGGGACAGAGCCATCATGGTTGCAGCATTAGTAGCAGGATTGGAGATTGACTTTTCCCACATGCTGCTGACAGAGATTCACGAGAGGGAGTTCAAGTCCTCCGCTACCTACCCATTTCCATGCTTGATTTTTTAGTTGTGTAGGGACTCTGGAGTGCCAATCTGGCACTGTGATAGGTTGATCCACCCTACTGGGACATTGTAAATAGGCCTCATTCGAGATAAGGAAAATATGGCGGCACCACGCCGAGAGCCCCAGGTTGAGGTACCTCTCTTGGGCACAGATCTTGCAGACATGGTGGAGCAGGCACATGGCAGTGATCCCATTATAGCAGGCCACACCGATACTATCCCGGCCTCCTCTTCTCAGGCCGCTAGCAGGGCTCCTAGCTCATCCAGGTCCACACCACCGTCAGGAGTTACTGTTGTCCCGTTTGCCAGAGTACATAAATTAGAGGCTCAGATGGCCACGCTGCTGCATCACATCCAACCTTGGATGCATAAGTCGATAGCCAAGTCTGAGGCCAGAATAAAGCGAAGGATGGAAAGCATGATGGACCGAAAGGTCCGGGTTGTTAATAAGCACCTCGATGCCTTTGAATTGAGAGTCCTCGAGCGACCGGTGCCGACCACAGATCTTTCCTCCATCCGATAGGAGTTGACTAATCTCCGGGCCGAGGAGGAGCCCAAGACTACACTTACCAAAGATAAGAGGCACCGTTCTAGCCGTACTGAGGAGGAAAAAGCCCAAAAGAGACAGTGTAGGTAGGAGAAGGAGGCTAAGAAGGCATCGATTTTAGATGAAAAGTTGCGCCATCAGAGGGTGCGTGAGAGTGTTGTGGGGGCATCGAGTTCTGCCCCAGTTATCGAGGCCCTGCCTGTTGTGAGGGACGATGTGAGCACCACTAATGGTGAAGTTAGAGTGGCGGATAGCACTACTGATGGTGTTGTCCTTGTTGATGCGGGCACTACTGAGGGTGACCCGAGTGTTGATCCAGCAAGCTCCAGGAAATTGGACCCACCTGTTGGTTGATGAGTCTTCGGCGCTATGCGCCACAAGATTGCTTCACCCAATCCATTATCTTTTACTATTTTTGTATGCATTGGGGAAAATCACATCTATTTTTGTTGGGGATGGGGTAAATGGATTGTGAGTGATAGGGTGAAGTCTGAGTAACCCAAATCATAAATCCTCTCTTGGGGTTTTCTTGCCTGTGTTCTTTTCCCCCAAGAGACTATTTAATTTATGTTGAACCGACATGTGTTAGGATCGTATGTGTAGAAGGATGAAAAAGAATGAAGTATGATGGCTTATGAAAAATGATACCGTCCAAATTTTGTGATGTGTGCTAGAATTTGTAGGCTAAGATAAGTTGAATGTGTTGGCTCTGAGTATGACATGATAATGAATCAACTTGATGGCATGAATTAAGCTAAAACTTGAACTGGGTAATCTGATAATCTGATAATGAAACTGTGTGCCAAGAGTGTGTGAGAATAGTTGATTGTTCAAACAGTTTTTGTGCCAATCTAGAACTTGCCCAGTTAGTCCTGCCAAGACAATCTACTCTAGAGGCTAGGAAGTGATCGTAGGCCCTTGTTCTGATAAGTCCACAAATTGCCTAGAAGAAGAATCCAGCCAAATGAAATAAATGCTCCCTTTGATCCAAATGCTTTGATCCTAAATTAGACCATTTCTTTCTAAACCCCTAACTCACCTTCCCATAATCTACTATGTTGGCCTTGGTTCCTCCTTGGACATGTGCACCTCGACTTAGGCCAAAAGCCAAAGTTGAGGGTGGCTAATGTAAAAGTAACTTCAATCTTGGCCCTGATCTGACATCGGGTATTGTGCACCTCAACCAATGGAAAATCCATAAGTTGAGGGTGGCTATGAAAGAGGAAACCAAAATAAAAATGGGTATGAAAAGAATTTGATGTTGAAAAAGATAAAAAAGAAAAGAGAGGAAAGGATGTGACTTGTTGAAAGCTAAAGAAAAGAATAAAATGCAAGAAAAAGAGCTACAAAGGCTAAAGTCACATCCATGGTTGAATAAAATCAAGGGAAAGAAGGTAAAACGGTAGGATGGCAAAAATAGGGCAAAAATAGGTTGAAAGCCTAGTATAATGTCAAGGAGGGCAGAAAGTCACTAAGAAGTACCCAAATATACCACACCTGACCCTGAGCCTACGTTACAAGCCAAGAAAGTCCTATAGTGATCCTAGAATCTAGTTTGAGAGAGTCTAAGTAGTGAAAATAAGGGCAAGCCTATGGTATTGAGCACTAATTGTACTTGAAGTTACTTTTGAGTGTGAGTGTTGAATGAATCCTTGTACTCAAATTCACATTCATTGTGTGAAAAAAGGATTACGTTTAAAGTAAGGGCACTAGTTACATTGTCGAAAAGTTGGTGATAGTGAAACAGTGTATGTTGTGTGTTGGTTGGTCGATCTTTGTCATGTTTTGATCCGTATGAATTAGCTTGTCGAGTCTAAGAGAACAAATTTTGCACCTGAAAAGAGAGTTGGGATAGAGAGCCATGTTATTGCTTGTGCTTAAATTGCTTGCTTCTATACAAGTGTCGTTTAGAGTCTTAGTGCGTCGCTTGTGGACAAACAACGAATTTAAGTTGAGGGTGTTGATATACCGTGAGTTTACGGTATTTTTAATACATTTCACTTAAGAGTTGTGTATGTCTAAGGCCTTTTTGTATTGGTTTTTATGTGTTTTTATCATGATTTGTAGGAAAGATGTTTAGGCGCGGAAGTAAGGAGACATATGAAAGAAATGTAGAAGAGGGAATCTACGGAGGTGATCTACGGACTGTAGTTCCATTGACGCTCCATAGATGGTGATCGTAGATCATCAGGCAAGGCATGGAAGACAAATTAGGGAAATCTGACCAAGTGTGGAACCACGGTGGCAATTGACGGTCCGTAGATTGATCTACGGACCGCACTGCTGAACCGTAGAATGTGACTGCGAGGGTTCCAGTACCTGATTTTTGGAGAATTCTAAGTATGGAGCTACAGAGAGGGATCAATGGACCGTAGAGTAATCTACGGTTCGTACTGGTGTTCCGTTGTTTGCTTCAGAGAAACTGATTTTCGAAAGCTGGAATATTTTCCAAGTCCTGGTTGACGGAAGGGACTCACGGACCGTAGATCCATTGACGGTTCGTGAGTCAGTCTCGTGGAATGAAGACGCGTGCCTGAATAAACTTTCCTTATTTTGTTTCCCTTTTAATTTAGGACTTGTTTTCTATAAATAGGGCATGTAAACCTCATTTTTAGGGGTTAGACTTTATTATTTTTATTCTAGTTTTTGTCTTGGGAGAAAAAGTTGCAACTTTAGCAATTCTTAATTTTCTAAGCACGTTTTGGTGATCTTTATTTTGGAATTCAAGTTGAACTTTCGGGTTTGTTATTCTTAATTACGTAAGTTCATAATTCTTTCATCTTAAACTATGAATTGTGTGCATATGATTATGGGCAACTAAACCCCACAACTAGGGTTGTGGGAACCATGAGCGATTAACAAAGTATGAATAGTAAATAAGAAAATTCTTGAATAGTGTTTTGCATGCATTGA
>JAJOOO010013813.1:0-12050 GCA_029582685.1 Solanum piurae | reverse complement strand
CAAACCTTTTTTTTTATGTTGTGATTCAGTTTGGTATCCTAGGAAAGATTTGGGGAAAAAAATTCAAGAAAAGTAATTTCTTTGGAATTTTTGAGTGGTTTCACCTTTTGTGCCCTAAAATCTCAAATTATTTTCTTTTTAGTTATTCTTGATGCCCAAATTTGATGTAAATGTTAATTTTATTGGAAAATTTGCTTTGGGAGTTGATGTATTATGGCATAGTCTCATTCCACACATTATTTTTAATTGCCACTATATGTGTGAATAATCTCCTTACTAGTAGTATCTTTGTTATTTGTTGCTTATTGGTTATATGTTAATTGTGTTGAGGGTCTATTAAAAATTAATAACTTCTCGTTTTCACTATGATATGAATAAATTTCTTTGTTCTTTTTTTTTCTTATGAATATTGGCACTCGTTTGGTTGCTATTGTTGAGAAGATAATTGAGAGATATGATCAAACATCACATGTATCAGCAGAGGCGAATCAAAAATTTAAACTCGTAGGGTTCAATCATTATGTTTTTGGACATTATTTCATTATTTTCACCAAGTTGTTGATCTTATATATGATGTCCCACATTTTCCCTTCCATTATTCATTGTATGACAAATCTTGTCTTCTCTTCATACTTTGCTCATATAATGTCAGTATAAAAATTCGAGGCCGAATGACCACGCTCTACAAGCACCCAACCTTCACAAATGCAACACTTGGGAGCCTTACTCATATTTCAAATGACAAGGATTGATGCTCATAATGTATTTTATTTTGGATAGAAGCGTATTTAGAATTTAGAGGAGTTGATATTTTAATGGAAGTGATTTTGTAATTAGGTATATGTATTTGCTATTTGTTGGTTTAAATGGAAGTAAAAAAGAGTGTATTTGAAATTTGTTTAGTCTTAATTTAAGTATTTTATTTTTATTATTTAGCCAGATTCAATGAATTCAATTTTGATTATATGGTAGATTTTTTTTTCATGTGTTCTTACATTATTTTACTTTGGAAAATGTTGATTAGCTAGCTTAGGGTTTAGGGTTATCAAGTTGACACATTCCTATAACTATTTATTCGTTCATTTTTATTATTTTTAATATATATATATATATCGAGATCAAATATGGTTACTTGATTTTTCTATTTTACCTCAATAGCAATTAACTTGTTTTTCAAATTTATCAAGATTTTTCATAAATTAATACAAATATTGTGGTAAATACTTATATTGTCATTGTTTCTCAAGGAAGTATAAAGTTTAAAATTGACAAGTACAGGTGAATGAAAAAATATTTATTAATTTATAAATTTTAAAGATATAGTTAATTTTTTTGTATTTCGCTTTTATAATCTTTTTTTATTGAAGTATAAATAAGTTTGTTTAATTTTAAGAAAGTAGAGAATATATATAATTTCTATACAGCTGTTTATTCATTAATTTATTCAAGTTTGTCGATATTGGTGAAGCTTTGTTCACTGAATATAAACTGTGTAAGTGATTTCTTTATTATTATAATTATATTAATTAATTTATGTGTGCCACCCATGCTTTTTTAAATAAGTTAAACATAATCATCAGTATCAGTGTTTTATTAATCTGCCGCCTATCTAAACCAATTAGATTTCCTTTTTCTTCCGTCAACCTCGAATTGTGTTCACTATTGTCTCCTTTTCTTTTTTTAAAACCCTACACTATGTATGGATGGTTCAAACGCTTTATCGTATTTCAATTTTATGTCTCACATTTTTACTTAATATTTGCATTAAAAAATAATATAATTTTTTTTTTTTTTTAATTTAATTTTTCTGGAACTTAAGTTTTCAATTAATGAATATAAATTAATTTATTTTCATTAATTAATTTAACCAATTAACATTAATCATTTACTTAATTTTTCTAAATTGGTCAAATATATATTTTCAAGGCTAATAACTGATTTTATGAAATGACAAATATTATGGACCAACTATTTATAAAAAAGGATAACATATAAAATGAGACGAAGGGAGGGAGTATATTGTATCGTTTAAATATATCATATATGTATACCATTTAAATAAACTATATTTTTTTCCATCGATACATAATATATATGATACACAAAAAATTTAAAGAATAAATGTACATAAAGTATAATACGAGGTAGAACTATTTTTAAAAAAAATAACAACCATCCTTTTTTAAACCCTACACTATATTTCGATGGTTGATATGCTTTCATAATTTATCGTAATATATTGTATTGTTTTAATAAATATATCTTTTGAATAGATTAGGATGTTGTCTATCGACTATCGCTATATATAATATGACATGTCAATATATAATTTGAAGAATAAACGAATAAATTATAAAATGTGAGGTAAAACTATTATAAAAAAGAAAGGTGAAAGATAAAACAAGTTTGTTAAATAATACTATGAGAAGAAAAGAGAAGTTAACGAGATCATACCAAATTAATTATTACACAAAAAAAAAATCATGATTATGTGACAATAAATTTTAAAAAAATCTATAATAAAATTTAAATAAAAATCAAAATAAACATATATTTAACATTACAATACCACATATAACAACTATCCAAACATTGCTTCACAGCTTCACTTCTTTTTCAATCGAAAATTTATTTAAAACAAATTTTTTTTCTAAAAATAAGGTTAAATTACATTTTAAAAAACATAAAGGCTATGCTTATAGTTCATGATTAAATTTAATTGATCTTTAGCCAATTATTCTTAAATTAAATTCAATAAAAGAAATCTAAAATTTGTACAATTGTACTTACGCTTGTGTGTAAAGTACCTGCATGTAGATTCTGATTAATGGTTTTATTTAGATAAAATTATTAAAGAAAACAGTTCATTGTGTAATTCAAGAATGGGAAGTACAATAAAGCTTTAACCTAATGCATTGATCTACTAATTCCCTGTTTTATTTTCTTGCTTTTGAGAAAAAGGTTTTTATTGTGCCAAATTGTGTTTCTTGCTTTTTTACTTGGATTTTTAATACTTATATTTATTGTGTTGACGATATAATACGTGTCATTGACCTTTCTATGTTTGACACGTTTATAACTTGTAATTTAAAATATTGGTAAAATTTAATTTAAGCTAATAAGATGTTAGTCACGTGCTTGTAATATGTACCATCTTAAATTTTACTTTTGAAAACGCTATTTACTAGTAATATAAATTTTATTAGTTTATAGTTCGAAGTTCTAAGATATTTCTACTGTTAAATTTTTATTAGTTTATATATAGTTCAAAGATTTTAAAACTTAGAATTGAGATTTACTACCTTCTTAGTGTCACCGTACATGAAATAAATGAAATTTTATTTTGTGAAGGTAAAGAAATTGTTCTGAACAATTGTGTAATTTTTTTTATTAATTAAAAACATTAAGTAATAAATAAAAGGAAATAAATATGTTTTTAGATACTGATTGTAACTATTTGACAGAATGGATAACTTTCTAGTTTCAAGTGGTATTCTCAAGAGAATCGAAATTAATTGTAATTTGATTACTTACAAGTGACAAGTAATTGTAACTTTCTAGCTTAATACGGTTATATACATATTAAGTTAGCGTTTCATCATAAATTTCTAAATATTTTTCCCAAAGTTATTTTAGTGTGAAGTTTATCATGTGTTTGATCATAGATTTTGAGAAAAATATTTGATTTAAAAAGAAAATAGATTTATATTCATAAATCTACAAATTATTTAAAATACTCATAAGTTTGTAATATCATTTTATAATAAAAATATTTCATGAAAAGTCATGACACTTATTGAACATAATTAATATGAATTTGAAAAAAGAAAAAGAAAACAAAAAGAAAACACTATTGATTCGTATACAAAAAACTACTATTATTACTTGTAATTTGAAGTAATTTCAGAGAGCAAGCTCTGATAAAAATTGTATAAAATATGTATATAATTGTATAGTTTTTATACAACAAACTAGGAATGAAATTTAGTCAAAAATTATAAATGGGTATTTTTATAAAATATAAAAATTTGAGGTAAGTTTTAAATTTTTAAAAATTCCCAAATATTAGAATTCAAATTCTGATTTTTTTTCTACAACTTGAGAACTTAGAATGTTTGCCAAATATGTTTTTCAAATTATGATAAATTATATGGCCGAACACTAGCTTTCAAATTCCTCCCCCCCAAATATTTATGGTCAAATGTACATTAAATATAAAACTAGAAATTTAAAAATAATATTTAAAACATTTATATTCTCCAGAACTATAAAACTTCTTATTAATTAAAAAAAGACTAGTAAGTGGAAATTAGTAGAAGTGCTGCATTCTTAATAGTTAATACCACCCTACAAAATTATAATTAGATCTTTTAACTAAAACAAAGACCAAGTACTGATCACATGGAAATAATGAAGTTTTTAATAATTGAATTAAAAGATAAAAAAATATTTTTTTGAAAAGGGGGTGTTGGGGGGAGGGGTGGAGGGGGGTGAGGAGGAGGGTTTGAATGTGGGGCTGCTCGTATTTTACCAAAGGGGTTTGAACTAGCTCTCTTATCACACTCAATCTAGTTGATCCAAAGGCTCTTTCAATTTCAGACCAATCCCCGTGCTCTTCTTCAGTCGGGGGAAGACTTGGTTCTGTCGAAGAGCTAACACTCCCTCTAGCGTCCTCACTTGATCCTGAGCCTGAGGCTAAAATGAATTCTCTCTTTTCTTTTTTTCGCTTTTAGATTGCCTTTCTTTTCTATTTGCTGCAGTAGATGAGACTAGGAGTTGGGATTGCTGGTATACCGGGTAGATATTTATCTTTTCTACTTCAGTGAAAATGTTCAAAGCACCACTTTCGTCAATTATCTTGATGTCGAAAGGAAAGAGGACAAAGTCTTACTTACTTAAAAGTCAAAAAAGGGAGACATACAGAGTATGTATTAATTAAAATATAGTTAGTCGATTACAAAATTTATGTAAAGCGCATGGCATGTATTTATTTGATTGAGTAAACAATTTGCACCGAGGGGCGAATCTAAGGGTCAGAAGGGTGTTCACTCCTACCCCTTTGATTAAAAATCACTATATCTAAGGTAATTTTTTTGTATATATATAAAATTTGAATCCTAAGAATACAAAAGAGAAGAGACTACAAAATAGAGCAAGTATAATGAAAGTTGTATACATCTCCAAATCTTGTTCTAATATTTAGCATCAGATAATAGCAAAATTCTTTATACTTGACAACTACTATATATATACTATAACCTAGAGACTCTTTCTTTCTGTTCAACGGGACACAGAAGCACAATGTGGTATCACGGAAAACACATTTCCCCCCTTACATGGTGAAACTTAGTCGAGTGTGAACTTCCTCGTTATGTCAATAAAAATGAGATTTATACTCCTCAAGTCGATAAAATTTCCTAAAGTGATATTCTGCATCCCAAAGGAAAGAACCAAAAGCAACAGCCTCCAACACAAACCTCTTCAGACTCTCGAATGACGTTGAAACTTCCTCATGTTGATTCTCATCGCCAAAAAGAGCAGAGCAATGCTTCTCCATCAGACTCACCGTCACGTTGAATTTTGGTTTTCTACACATTTTCATTATTTCATTATCAAAATTCGTAACATAAGACCTAAAATTGTCATACTTCTTCCCTTCTATAAGTGACACTGATGTCGATACACTTATTTGTTTTAAGTGGCATGAACTCGAAAATGAGAGGTTGCTATCAAAATTCTTTTCCAAATGGTATCTCAACGAGGCGGACTTGAAGAAGTATCCATACAACATCGAAGAATCATACACATAACGGATATAATCCTTTTTGACTTGAGTGAGTCCCCAATTATCTTTCATGTTCCATTTGTCTTCCCATCCTATTTCCTTAACCATTTCAAGTACTTCAACGCTATGAATAGACTCGAGTTCCCAGTTCTTACAGGGCGATATCTCGAGCCTTCCATTGTACATGCAATTCGAGAGCTTAGGAACCATATGCACCCCGATTTCAGAGAACTTGTAGACTATGAACATGTACATAACATCCTCTACAACTTTTTGACATTCCACCTTTTTCATCTCACAGATTCTCCTGGAATTTCAAAATATTTGTAAACATGTCAACATATATATTCTAATACATAACATCTTTATCGAACAATTACTCCGATAACAGTTTGTATATACAGAGAGCAAAGTTCAGCTTACTTAAAACGACACTCGAAAATGTGATCATATAGCAATAAATATGCTCTTTTCTAATGGTTTTAACCTCAAACTAGAGGCCCTCCTGCACAATGCAGGACATACACAAATTCATATCAATTTACGTGACACAATTAGTGTTTACATCATTAAACCATTTAAAAAATTTGGTTGAAGTCAGTTTTACTGTACAATTACTTGAAATTATCTCTTTCGTAGGTTAATTTGACCTACAACGACATGTAATTCCACATATTAAGTCGAACTACTCTTATGATAATACATGACACTATTTGTGCCTATATGTATATTATGTCCCACATGGTAAATTATAAAATAGAGCAATAATCCTCAATGACGTTTGTGCATATAACTTAAACTCTTATTGAAATACGAACCTGTGAAGAATAACTTCGTCAGTGTCCACGCTAAAAACACAACGAAGTAATGCTTCTTTCCTCATATACTCCAATTTCTCCAATTCTTTCTCCACAAATTCGTAAAACAACTCTTTCTCATTCTGCATAAATCCGCTCAGCAATCTCCCTGTTTCTGTCGTTGGCACTAACGGAGCCGTTAATCCATTAAACATGCGGTTTTCATCGCCATTATTATTATTATTATTATTACTACAACAACTAGCCACTATTGACAATGGATTTTTCTTTTTCTTGCTCTTAAACAGAGTATTACTCTGTAAATTTCGTAAATTGAATGAAGAAAATTGTCGAAATTGAGGCAGTGAAATCTTGGAGTATGAAGAAATACAATCCATTAACGAAATTTGATTATGAAAAACACAAGAAAACAGTTTGGTGAAATTGAAAGTAGTATTATTATGATTTATAATAAGTAGAAGTAGAAGTAGGAGAATCCTAATCCATTTCAAATTATGAAAATTTAGTAGTAATAAGAATCCTTAACCAACTCAAATTATGAAAATTTTAAAAATATTATACTAATAATTATTTTTCCTAATTTACGTAGTACTACTCAAATTTGGAAGTTCATCTATTTAATACTCATGAAAAAAGTCACCACCTTAGTTAGGGATATTATAGTAATTTAACATTTAAGTTAGGAGTTCATGTTTTTAAGATAAAATATATATATTGAATATAGATATAGATTATAAATTTTGAAGTATTTTTAAAAATAGGTAAAAGACTCATAAATATCTTTCCTTTCACTTTTTTTTGGTTCTAAAACTATCCTTATTATACCTTTTGCCTTTTGGTTATCATCAACCTTTGTTATAAGGGATGTTATAATTGTCTCAATGCAAATCATGTTTTATTTTTATTTATTCATTAAACTTATATATATTAATTGCATAATTAAATGGAAAAAATTACATAAATTCACTAGTTTAGGTGTTAATTACTTAGATACACTCTTAGTTTGCAATATTATAAATTTTATCAGATTTTGGTGCGTCTAAATACATGTATCTCGAGATAAATGAGGTCAACATTATGTGTAATTTGTTCTAGATACATTGTATTCAAGTAAATTTGAATATATCTAGATACATAACAAATCTCGCTCGCCACTCATCTATCTTTGTGGCATCCTAGATACATGTGAATCACACAAGATATATACATATATATATACATGCAGAGGCGAATCCAGGATTTCAAGAAAATGGGTGCACCATTGCTTTAAAGATAAGATAAAAAAATTTATAATAACAATAACTAAGGGAGCAATACATAAAAATTACATTACCACAAAAAATATCATCAATTTACAATTGTACATTAAAAAAAAAAGGGAATCACACCCTTTCACGTTAAAAAAAAAGGGAATCATACCCTTCAAAATTGATAATATAATATAAAACACATTCCTTACAACTTACAAGTTACATCTGCCAAATATGTTTAGCTATTGATGATTTCCTATTATAAGTAATGAGATGATTTTTTTATATGGAAACCCTAAAATTAAAGTGATATATATTTTTATTTTTTTATTTTGTTAGTTTGTTTATTAAAAAGAGAAACCATAAACTAAAATTACCTTAAACTTGGACAATGATGATTTCTCTAGATTCTTGACTTGAAGCTTCTTCTTTGTGTGGAAAATAAAAAACAAATTTGAAGAGAGAAGAAAGATATTGATGGAACTTGGAACTTGAAAAGTGGGTGAGAAGGAAACTTTTGAAGTCTTTGACTTTTAGAACTTTCAGAATTTAGCTTTTCTTTTTCTTATTTTTTTAATGAAAAATGTGTTTTTAGTTAATAAAAAGAATTTGAAGCAAATTGGGGCTGCCTGAGATCAAACCTGCAACCTTTGTGTTGAAATCTTGCAGTCCTACCAGTGAACCATCCAGCCATCTTGAGAACGGGTTCCACAAGTTTTAATTTAATATATACATTAATAATTATAGAAGTAATATATCAAGTTTAGTCGGATGACCAAGGGTTCCAGTGACCCAAAATTTATACATAAATTCGCCACTATATATATGTATCTAGTGTGATTCACGTGTATCTGAGATTTGCTCCCCTCTATCTAATTTAGTGTATCTGGTAGCAAAAATACATATATCTAAGTGTATGTTTCTCAATATATGAAAAAAAATTCTTAATTAGTAGTAAGATATGTAATTGTTTAAAAGTATGAATAGAATTAACATATATAGTATGAATGTATGTTTGATAAAATAGTTACTCCTAATTAAATTGCTGATTGAGATCTGGTACAATGAAGAGCTAAGCTATATATTTTGGTTACTTGCTTGTTTAATTCTCTTAATTTCTAACTAACTTTTTACATAACGATTTAATATCGAAACCAAGTATAGTCTTTCATATTTTATCTGACTCGTTCATATGTAATTTGACATAATTATTGGTCAGCACTATTTAGCATGTTTTTCTTTTTAAAAAAACAATCAACGAAAATCTTGATTCTGCCACTAATAAAGATCTTGCTTGATTATTATCGTCTTCTATATTTTTCTTTGCACTAAAATACATTAATCAAAACTATAGAAACCTTAACTAAACGCCGTTCACCCTTTTTACCTTTTAAAATAGATCTCATGCTAAAAAAATTGTCATTTAAACTTTCAATTAAAAAATAAAAAATAATCAAATATGTCATTGAACTTTAAGAGAAGACTTATTTATGCCATCAGTTAAAACTTAAAAGTTTGACTCATCTATGTCGTTGTCGTTTAAGAAAATGTTCATTCATGCAATTATTTTTAACTCTTATTTTGCAAAACCATTTTTTACACCCCAAACAACTTTTAACATTTTTCAGTTCGAGTTTTGGAACAATTGTGCTGTTTTAGATCAAAACATTATATTTTTATTTTTCGAACACATCATTCTGGAGCAGGGGATTTGGATCAGGCTGCTGTTATTGAAGTATGTCACTAAATAAGGTTGAGAAGAATTTCTTTTGAGGACAACACTACTTTATTTCGAGTTCGTCCCTCTCTTAAGTGAAAATCATAGATCCACCACTAATTACATCGTCATGGCCAACAAAAAGACCATCCTAATTCCTATCAATAATCAATCAACTATATTTCAAATTATCAAATAAGCAGAATTCAACTATAATAAGAAATCCATTAAATATCATATGGAGAATAAATAGTTTAATATTAACTAATTAGTATCACAGTACCATAAAAGTTGTAAGCCTATTTGTTCTAAAACAAGTTGAAAATATAGAACAAGGAATCTACAATACTATTGCCAATAATGAAAGTTCTATACATCTCCAAATCTTCTTCTAATATTTAAGATTAGATAATAGCAAAATCGTTTATACATCAAGAAAATTGCAGTATACTTGACAACTACTATATAATATATATATATATACACTATAACCTAGAGACTTTTCCTTTCTTTTTGTGACACAATGTGGGATCGGGGAAAACACATCTTCCCCCTTTACATGGTGAAACTAGTCGAGTGTGAACTTCCTCGTTATGTCAAATGTAAATGAGATCAAAACTCCTCGAGTTGATAAAATTTCCTAATGTGATCTTCTGCATCCCAAAGGAAAGAACCAAATGCAACAGCCTCCAACACAAACCTCTTCAGACTCGCGAACGAGGTTGAGACTTCCTCATTACTCTCATTGCCAAAAAGCGCAGAACAATGCTTCTCAATCAGACTCTTTGCCTCTTTGAATTTTGGTTTTGCACACATTATCATTATTTCATTATCAAGATTCGTAACATAAGACCTAAAATTGCCATACTTCTTCCCCTCGATAAGTGACACTGGACCAACTGATGTTGATCCTGTGTCACTTAAGGGAACACCTCTTTGTTTTAAAAGCCATGACCTCGGAAATGAGAGGTTGCTATAAACTTTATCAAAACTCTGTTCCAAATGGTACCTTAACGAGGTTGACTTGAAGAAGTATCCATACAAAATCGAAGCACCATAGACATGACGGATTTGATCCTTTTGGACTTGAGTTGGGCCCCAACTATCTTTCAGATTCGACTTGTTCATGTCTTCCCATCCTATTTCCTTAACCATTTCGAGTACTTCAACGCTATGAATAGACTCGAGTTCCCAGTCCCTACGGGGAAATATCTCGAGCCTTCCATTGCACATACAATTGGAGAGCTTAGGAACCATATGCACTCCGATCTGAGAGAACTTGTTGACTATGAACATGTACATAATATCCTCTACAACGTTTCGACATTCCAGCTTTATCATCTCAGAAATTCTCCTGATATTTCAAAATACTCAAATATTAGTAAACATATCATTATATTCATATACATAACATCCTACCATCATAATACAGAAATCAACATTCATTTATCCACAATATGATAATTAGTCCCATAACTTAGTCATTTTAATCCACAATTAGCACTCTTTGTTAATGTCCCTAAACCCTATAGCGACATTGGATCCAATGACAATTAACTAATATTGGTAAAGACTTTAATACTCTTTATTAATATGCATATTTATTGCTGGTAAAAAACTGTTTTTGGACATAGAATTCCACATATTAATCCTATGCTGAAATTTGACTTATGAGTTATGACTACAAGTTACAACAACATAAGTTTCTAAGAAAAAACGTCAGTGCATATAACTTAAACTCTTATTGAAATTAGAATACGAACCTATGAAGAATAGCTTCATCAGAGCCCATGCTAAAAACACTCCGAAGTAATGCATCATTCTTCATATAATTCAACCTCTTTAATTCTTTCTCCAAAAATCCGTTAAACAACGGTTTGTCATTCTGCATAAACATGCTCAACAATCTCCCTGTTTCTGTCGTTGGCAATAATGGAGCTGTTAATCCATTAAACACGTGATTATTATTATTATTATTTCTACAACTAACCATTAATGTCAATGGATTTTTCTTTTGCTGGCTCTTAAACAGAGTACTACTCTGTAAATTGAATGAAGAAAATTTCGAAAATTGTCGAAATTGAGGCAGTGAAATCTTGGAGTATGAATAAACACAATCCATTAAAGAAGATGAAAAATTTAATTATGAAAACAGAGGAAAATATTGAACTGTGTGAAAAAAGTTTGGTGAAATTGAAAGTAATATTATTATGAGACGATGGAAGCTTAAATAATAAGTAGAACAAGAATACTAATCCGTTTCAAATTATGAAAATTTAGTAGTAGAAAGAATCCTTAACCAACTCAAATTATGAATTTTTTTACAAATATTATACTTAAATACTTTTTTCCTAATTTACGTAGTAGTGTTCAAATTTGGAAGTTTATTTATTTAATTTTATTATAAATTTTAGAGTATTTTTTAAAATAGGTAAAAGACTCATGAATATTCTTTTTTTTTTGTCTAAAAATATCCTTAA